>CM043325.1:11420148-11483037 GCA_023736055.1 Quercus glauca
TCCTCAATAAGTGCAAAAACCTTTTCAACTATATTCAAAGTTGTTATTAAGCACATTTAATTGTCTCTGTCATTTTCCATCTTGGGCTATAGTCACAAAACATGAAAATTCTCAAAATGTTTTTGGTCTAAACCTCTTATTTCATTCATCAAGTAAAGTGTTTCTTTGCAAATAATTAGTGACTACAGTCTACACTCACATCAAGGACCTTCTTTTTCCTCTGTTCCCCCACATTTTTGTCACCATAGCATCAAGGTATTGGAATGCATGAACGTGCCTTTTTCTTAATCAATTATTGAAATATGTTTAGATAGGTAATGCCTAAATTTTGGCAACAAAACTTCAACACCTTGTTATTTTTATTTATTTTCTTTTATTGAAATTGTGGCTTACTATTACTTCTGCTGTCGAAATTTGACTTAGTGCAGTGAATATCAGTTAGCAAAACTAATATGTCTTAAGTTAGCAATAGTACTAAGTAATATACCAGGATTAATGCATCTGATTTCATCAAACTCTGGAGGTAAGAGTACTTGAGTAAGAGTAATAATAGAATGGGTGACTAATACATTCTTTTTAATCCAACAGTGGTGACCACGACATGTCAGTTCCACACATTGGCACACAAAAATGGATAAATTCTCTCAATTTAAGTACAGACGAAAGGTGGAGAGTATGGTCTGTCAATGGTCAAACTGTAGGGTGGGTTTCAAAGTTTGCAAATCTCTTAACAATTCCCCCCCCCCCCCCCCCCCCCCTCTTTTTATCTTCTAATCAGGAGCCTGAACTATGTTCTCTCTCACACGAACTTGCAGGTACACAAAGAAGTTGATTAGTGATACTTTCACTTTGAACTTTGCGACTGTAAAGGCAAGAAATATCCTTCACTAAATTGAACTCTAAATAATGTCTACAAGTAGAAATCTAAACAAACTTTCATATATTCTTTTTCCTTGTACAGGGAGCAGGCCACATTGCTGCTGAATACATGGTCAAGGAGTGTGCTGCCATGATAGATAGGTGGATGGCTTATTTCCCTATTTAAGTGTGACTGGTTGAAATTTTTTATCTAACATTGTCAAAGCATGTCTGCTCACAATGAAATTTTCAAAACTTCAAAAGTTAGTGCAGGATAAAGGGAAAAGTCTCTGTCACAAATTTATTACTCCTCTCCCTCTCATAAGAACATAGTCATGAAAAACCCTTTTGAGTTTCATGCAATAATATGGATCCAATTTAGGACTAAAGCAGCAATCCAGGACACAATGATGTCTTTCTTGACCCCTTAATGCCTAATATAAGAATATAATGATTACATGCCTATTATGATTACTAATTAAGTGCAATGATAATATTTTTAGAATAATGCTAGAGATACAAACTATTTTACAAAAATATTAAGTCAAAAGATGGTAGTGCAGTAAAAGGGAAGCTTATCTGCTCCAAGATCAAAATAGTTTTAGTGGGATATTGTCTGGTTGAAACGAACAAGAATGTTTTTCAACAAAGTTGGGTCATCTTTGTAGTTGTGCTCTTGTAATCTTTACAGCAAACTATTCTTAACTTTTGTCATAAAAAATAATGGCAAAGCAGGAAAAAAATAATTGGCGAAACTATAATATTAGTCTCTCAAGTTTATCATGGGTGCGCAATTGGTCCCTCAAGTTTGAAGCATGCGCAATTGGTCTCTTAAGTTTTCAAAATGAGCAATATAAGTCATTTTACTAACCGTCTTTAACAGTGTTACTTATGTGGCTAACGGAACAATGACTTAACATTTTATTTTAATGATGTGGCATATTTTTAATTAAAAAATTACAAATTAAAATTACATAGATGGACTTACTAGTTAGAAATTTTACTTTTAATTGGCGAGCAAAAGGGAAACAAAGTGTGTTAACTAAGTTTGGCCTGAAAAAAAAAATTTTGAAATGACTAAGGATTCATCAAATATTGCAAAGGCATTATCCTTCAAAACTCTAAGCATTTTCCCTTTCTTAGATCCTTATATGAGGGGATATCAGTTTTAGGACAATTTTTCATTTCATCACTGATAAGTGTTGATTTCACAATGCCATCTCAAGACTTCTCAAATTAAACCAAGCCATCTACATAAAAAATTAACCAATTTGACAAGAAGAGAAATCACATAACCAGCCTAAGGCTGGCTGGTCAGCGCTTTAGACAGAGCCCATCTAGTCTCATGCTTGAAATCTTATACTCCCTTGCACCACTTAATGTACTTGATAAATTGATAAAGTAGGATTTTAGACCAAAGATGTTTACAGTAGAGAACCTTCTGCTGATATATATTCAATTGACAAGTCTTATTATTTTTGAGGCGGAGGCCACCGTCTCTAGTGGAGGGCGGCGATGTCACCGGCGGCTAGGGCTTCATCTTCCCTCTCTTCCCTTCTTTCTTTCGTGGCTGGGTGTTCGCAATCGGTAGAAAAGAAAAGAGTTTTTTTTTTTTTTTTTTTGCTAAAGAATTTTTTTTTTTTTAATTTTGTACTTGTTGTAAAAAAAGTTTCACACATATAATTTTAATTTGTAATTTTTTTAATTAAAAATATGGCACATCATTAAAATAAAATGGCAAGTCATTGTTCCATTAGCCACATAAGTAACACCGTTAAAGACAATTAGTAAAAGGACATATATTACTCTCTGAAAACTTGAGGGACCAATTATGCACGTTTCAAACTTGAGAGACCAATTTTGCGCATACAAGGTAAACTTGAGGGACCAATATTATAGTTTCGCCAAAATAATTCTTAATATTATAGGACTATTATAAATTTTTTTAAGGTTTTACTTAGTAAACCATTTAAAGAAATTTTTTATGAAAAAGTGAAAAAGTGATTAACTTTTTTAACAGATTTTTTAATTTCCCATAAAAAGTTTCCTAAAATGAATGATTAATGTTGTGTAAAAAAAATGGACTAATTTTTTTTAGTTAATGTGACATATTTTTAATGTTAATTAAAAAACTTTAATATTATTTTATAAGTCATGGAAACTTCAAATGTGCGGTTAGTATACACCGTTTGCTATGTAGGCATTTCTTATTAGTGACTTTACAATAAAGACCAAATTGACTGCTACCAAAATGTATTGATCAAATTGAATGTGGCCTCAAAATATAAGGATCAAAATTGTATTTTATATATATATATATGACTAATTAACAACTTTGTCATAGTCCTAATGGCAAAATAACAACCCCTCGGAATGATTAAGTAATTAGGATCCTATTTGAGAGCATAAACTAGTTCTAATACGCTGTTCACACTAAGACACCATACGCAAGACATGATTTCGCACCAAAAGAATGGGCTCTGCTACTACCTAAACCAATAGGACTTTCAAAAGTACAAATCAACCAAGAACAAAGGAACAAGAAAACAAATAATAGTATTATTGATATCACAAGAAGTCACAAATATCAAAATACAAGACCGCAAAAGTTCAAAACCAAGATTAAATTACAATTCTCCTAAGTTAAAGTACTCCTAAGCTAAGTTACAAGACTACTCCTAAATAATTCATGCAAGGCGAAACACACTTATAAACACGAAGTTATCATTTCGTTGATCGGGTATGAAATTTGGTTTGTTAGATTATGTGTGTTTGTAAAAGAGTGATTGATTCCTATTTATACTTCATCATTGGAAGTTATTTCATCATCTTACAACTTGAAACAAATATCTTCCCTAATAAAATGACTGCTCACATGTTCATGTGACATGCTCAGATAACTGCTCACACACTTACCTATCCCTTAAGTTCTCAGAAAACTGTTTGTATGCTCATGTGCTCTTCACGTGTTTGAATACTTGAATAACTGCTCGCGCGCTTGTCATCTCCAAACTAACTCTGCAACCTCTCACACTTTATAACTGATAAAGGATAAGTACTCAATACCATGATGCCACTTGTAAAGCTTCATTTTATTGGTACTTACCCAATAGTTTATTCTTATATAACAAAAATTTATATTTATATATATATATATATAGTAGTATTTACTTTATGTAATTAAAAATATTACTAATATGCTAAATAAATAAATATTTTTATATTAATTATTTTAAGTGGTGCATTAATTAATTAAGCCTCCGTTTGGATAGAGATGAAAAATTAAAATTATTTTACTATTCAGCTTATTTTTGCGACTATTCATGGGCCACATTGCACTTTTTGGTACTATTCATTGGCTCTACTGTATTATTTCAACTAACTTTTACCTTTATCTATAATACTTTCAGCAATAAATTTTCAGTTTCAGCAAAATAGGCAGTATCCAAATAGATCCTAAGTGTAATGAAATTTTGATGTTGGTTTTATAAGATTTATATAAGAAACAATTGATTAAAAATTTGGTGTTCAAGCTAAAATATTCTTACTTATGTAATGGTGGAAACAAAGACCAACAAAAGAAAAATAAATAAATTTGACACACAATCAAGAATGTAAAAACAATTATTGAAGGATATTTTTTATTTATTTTTATTGTCAAAATGATATTTGCATTTTTTTTTTTTAATAGGCACGAAACAAGTCTATCTATATCAGTTACAATATCATGCAATTTTCAAAATTTAAACACATATAATATGATAAAATTATTACACTAGTTTTATTGTCTTTCTATTTTGTCTATAAAGTAAAATACTAAATCCTATAATTTTTTACAAGAAAAACTATTAAAATATTGGAGGGAACTAGCTAACAAAATGCACTGTATGTTTGACAAGCCATTAGTACCAAATTTGAGAGCTATAAATATTGCTTTTGATCCTTTGAAGTCTATTCATCACAAGGTTATTTTCGTTCATCAAATACCTTCGTCACAATTGAACCAACTAATCAAAATTGATGTATACTCATAAGAAACCCAATCTTGGAAGTCCATCAATGAAGTTCTTATCTTGCCTCGTGATGTAGGATTCAGCAATAAAGGGGTTTATTGGAATGGTGCAATTTACTGGTACGATCGCTCTAGGGTTGCAGTTTTGTACTTTGATTTAGATTAAGAGTGTATGAATAGAATGCCAATACCTCACTATATTTCAAATGGTTCGCAAAAGTTGTATTCAGAGTATTTTGGAGAATCTAGTGAATGTTTGCATATCATTACATCGTGCAATCCTATAAGTATTCAATTTACTATCTATGAGATACAAAGAGACAAATCCGATTGGTTTGTGAAATACCATGGTAATCTCGATTTTGTGACATTTATATTCCCGAAGATAGTATTTACTCAGAATGTTAGATATTATATGTACCGTCCCTTGTGCTTAGTTGAAGGAGAAAAACAAGAAGAAAATCTTGTACTAGCAAAACTAGGGAAAGTGATTTCTTATAATCTAAAGGATAAGGCGTTGAAGGTGCTTTGTGATTTCAATTCATTGAGATCCTTGCTTTTATTTAAATGTAGTACTTTTTGGAGTTTTGTGATTTGCTCTTAACAATGTTCTTAACTGTGTTTTACTTGGATATATAATTGTAGGGACACGTTTTTGGCTGCCCAAGCCCAATGGGTATGAGCTAGTGGGTTAGTGAGCCCAATACAATGAATTTGTAGAGAGTAAGTTAAAGAGTTGGGTTCTAGTCAGTGTTGTAACGGCTAGGTTGGATTTATAAGGCAGTCATCTAAGAAAAGTGTATGCAAAGTTCAGTTTGCATGTTGTCCGAGGGGGCCAATGTCCTTATAGATTGAGGATATCGATTACAAGTGCTATTCTCCTTCTTACAGTTCTCTTTCATCTGTTTTTCGACCCCCTATCCATGGAGGATCATTCTCATTATATAGTTCTCTTCCGATGATCCTGGCCTTACACCTGTTGACCATCCGGACCTCCACTTGAGTGTCTGTCCCATCAAACACTCCTTCTGGCCTTTTGTGAGTTACGGTGGCCAAGGAGTCACTATTCAGAGGTCTTCTCCACATAAATGAGGCCAGAAAAGCAGCTGCGATGCATTTAATGCAAAGGTGACAACCTTTCCTTTAGATATTCCTGTGTTTCCTTCTTTCTTATGTGTTTATAAGGCACGCTCTTGACATTGGAGCTTCCGTGGAGGTCCCTTCTATCAATGGAGTATGTGTTTAAGCTGCGTCTTCCATGGCCGAGGGGTAATCTCTCCTCGGACTGCCATTTGCTTCCCTACTTCTCTGCTAGGCTCTGGGCTGGATCTCCTTATGAATATTTGCCCTCTTCGGACAAGCCGACCTCCTCAAATTGGACTTAAGGCCCAACACATGGATTTGGGCCTCTATTCCTACAATAATGGTCTAATGGAATTTCTCTTGAATTTCTTAGGAAGGGCATGATTTATTTATAAGACTGTGTTAATTGTAATTTCTAATTAGTAATAATGTTTCATATTGATTCTGAAATCTGTTCTTTTTATATGTGTTAAAAAAGGAAACTTAGCACTAAGTTTATGGCACACTAATTTGAACTTCTCAATTTTTTAGGAAGGGCTACAAGTTTTTTTGAGTTGTTTTACTCATGTTAACTGATGCATCTGTAATTGTTTCAACTTTAAGTGTATGTTTGGCTCAAAATTAAAAAGTCGGCTTATTTTACTATTCAACTTATTTTTACTACTATTCATAGGCCCCACTGCACTTTTTGTTACTATTTATAAGTCTCACTGTACTATTTCAGCTAACTTTTACCTTTATCTATAGTACTTTCAACAAAAAATTTTCAGTTTCAACAAAATAAGTTGATCCCATACAAACCCTAAGAGCATCCACAACAATGAAGCTATATTTTTAGCAATTTAACACCACAAAAAGTTATTTTATCTATTTTACCTACCCACATGCTGCAGCAGTGGATCTATTTTAGCTTTCAACACAATAAAATAATATAAATATCACAATAAAATAATATATCTATTACAATAAAATAATACATCCCACTACCAAAAAAAAAAAAACACCACAAATATTCTAACCAACAGTGTGAACACAAAATAAAATAATATGTTTTTTTTTTTTTTTTTTTACTTTTGAGCTATGGTGCATAGCTATCTTTAGCTGGTCACTGTAGCTAAAAAGCCAAATTTTTTAGTTATAGCTCCACTGCTGCAGCTCTAAATAGCTTTTTAGCTTTTTAGCACTACTACTGCAAGTGCTCTAAGTGAACATATGATATCCTCAGCTCCAAATTCACAACTTCAACTATGCTCTTTCAGTTGATTTATTCATAAACCTATGAAATGCAGGCTATGAAAGCTTTCTCTTTTTCTTTTTAGAATGATGTTTGTCCTATCAAGTTTTAGATCCTTCCCGGGGATGTAATCAGCATTTGTTGTGTGCGTGTATTTGAAGGTTTTATAGAGACCAAAAATATTTCTCAAGTGTTATTAAATTGAGATTGAAATGCAGTCTGTGCTTTTCATGAGAACACTGGCAAGTAGGGAATTTGGATTAGGGATTAGACCACTGAAGAAGAATATCTTCTAATGTAATGCTTAAACTCAATCAATTTAACACCTTGTTGAGGTGACAAGATATTATTGATTTTAAATACACATCAAGAAATCATTGGTAGATATGTCAGTTTTTTCTACAAATGGAGAGAGAGAGAGAGGATTAAAAGTAGAAATAAGAGCATTCATAATTGTGATGCTAAAAAATTTAGTTTTTAATTAACAACTCGAAAATATATTTTATTTATTTTAACACCCCACTTTACCATACACCAAACATGAAAGATTCTATTTTTTTACCACTTCATTTAGGGTGTTTGTTTGGAGGTGAAACAAGGTCGATAAAAAATTTTAGAGAGAAAATGAGAAAGAAATTTTTTTTGAGTATGTTTGATTGAGTGGAGAGGAAGGAAAATAAATAGTGAGGCACAAGTGATTTCCCCCTAAGCCCACCAAAAAATTTTCTCTCCAAAATAGAGAGAAAACTGAAGGGAAAAAATAAGACTACTTAATGGACAAAAATGGCCATGGTTCCCTTCTTTCTTTCTTTTTTTCCTTTTTGGTTGGGCACGGTGCCTCTCTCTGGTTTTTTTCTTTTTTTCTTTTCTTTCCTGGATGACTAGACGTTGCTTTTTTTTTTTAATTAATTTTTTTATTTCCTGGGGCTGTGGCTGTGGCTGTGGCTGGGTACATTACCAATTTTTTTTTTCCTTTTTTTTTTCTTTTCATTCTTGGATGTTGCTTTTTTTCCTTTTTCATCCTCCTACCATTTTCTATCCTCCCACTTTTCCACCCCTCCAACCAAACAGACCCTTAAATATTTTTTCTTTATTCTTTCTTTAATGAAAAAAAAAAGACATTTTTTAATGAGGAAAAAGCCACAGCTGAATAAACAATAATTTTTTTTATCCCTTTGGAGCTATAGTAAACTTGCAAAGATAGCAATTTACTAACAAATTTTATAGATATACTACCATCAATGAAGCATGCCTATTTGTATTTTGGCCCCTTGGGTGCTAAAATAATATTTTAGCTATTTTAGCACTACCAATTCGAATGCAAGAATTAATCTCTCGTGTGATGGACCCATGGCCCATGAGCCAAGGGATATCTCTTGTGCTCGTTCCATAAAGCGAGTCTATCACAATAGATAGATCCCACACTTGGTCCCTGGGGTAGAGGGTATCTATGTCTGCTCTATGGAACAGACCTTTCACAATATATATGTTCCACAAGTGTATAGGATTCACGTTGTCTACTGGAACAGACCATTCAAAGGGTTTGGCGGCTTTTAATCTAGGTCCCTCCAACATCGAAAGAGGAGAAAACTCCTAGAAGAATATGAGCAAGTTTATTTTAAGAGTAATTTGGTAGATTTTGGGGAAGGTCGAGAGATAACCCGTTTTTATGGGTTGAGAGACTGTTGGTTTTGCTAGTGTGGAAGAGTTATCGGGTGTATTGGAGCTTTGAGACTGAGTTTGTGTTTGTGAGAGTTATTGTTTACGAGAACTTGGAACCAAGGAAGACCAAGCATGTTTGTGGAGTAGGAAAGACTCTGTTGATGGAGAGGACCAGCTCACAAGGATCCATTCATTGTCAAAAACTAGATTGTAGCATCCATGTTTGGTCACGTAGAATAGCCACAAATAAAAGTCTCTTGAGTCCTATGGAGTGACCACGAAATTACTAGGTACAAGTATAACAGTTATTTAACCCAATCACCGATGGGAAACAGGCATGAAGAAATTAAGCAGGCAGAAGAGGGTTTTGTCCACATTAGTAGCTTGATTTGACATAAGAAAAATATATGCTCCACTGATTCTGGACTAAAAGAACAAAAAGGACAAGCGACCACCTCTGCAAACCATAAACTTGCTATTCAACATCATCCTTTGTGTATTTTAACAAAACCATACTTCAAATCAAAAAATGAAAACAAAATAGAGAATGAAAATCAATAAACAAAAAACAACACTGGAATCCATAAATTCAAATTACAGGGTAAATAACCCAGGAAAAAAAACCGTAAAGTTAAACTAAATATTTCTAACCAATCCTTGTTTCATTTACCAAAGGAAATCATAATGTGAAACACACCCCAACACACATAAAATAACATTTAGAAAAGAAATACAATTAAAATAGAAAAGAAAAGACCTTAGATCTCTATCTCAAAACACATCATCCAAGGTTTACAGATTACAGAGAAATGACACAAAACCACCAAAAAGGAATATGCTAAAAGCAAGGCCCTCAGATCTCATAGCTTAAAACAGATCATCTCCAATTAATGCCACTGGCTTCACCATAGGCCATTTCACACCACCAAATAGTCAACACAAACACACACACACACACACACACACACACACACACACAAAGACCATTTGGTGGCGCAAAAAGTGCAACCATGGATGAAAACAATGCAATTGTTCAATACTTCTGAGTTGTACATCATCGGGCAAAATGGATGGTGGGTGATATCATACTTAATGATAAACCTACAGCACCATATTCAAAGCTACTTCACAACCCTAAGATCAACTGAAAGTACTCAGGGAGTAGGCGAATAGCAGCAATGCAAACATACAAATTGTAACCATAACTTTTACTACATGCTTAGAAATCATAATCTGAGATTTTAAATAAAACAAGTGTAAGGGAATATAATAAAGTAAGACTGAAAGGTATCCAGATAATATATAACACTTCAGGAACCAAAACTCGTAAAAGAAAATGCTTCAAGGGAAAAAAAATTAACTAAGCTTCAGCCCTCAGATCTCATAGCTATAATGATTCACCAACGGTGAAACTTATGATTCTCTTTAAAAGCCATTCAACATCTTTTATGGTAGTAAGAATACCAACCACTACCACCTCTACCAAAACCAATAAAACAAATAATAATAATAATAATAACAATAAAGAAGAAGAAGCAGTAGCAGCAGCAGCAGCATATTGATGATGGTGAGTGTGGCAGTAGAGATGGAGGCTAAAAACGAGAAAACAAAAGCACCGCTCAACATAACTATTTTTCATCATAGGGCAGATGTAACTACTGTAAAGCTCAAAGTCTTCAATCATACAGAAGGCATAATGTGGACAAAGCAACATCATTTTTAAAAATAAAAAATCTCTACACAATTTAAGTCAGTCAAAGACAGGAGATCATCTATATCCCAAATACCATCAATCAAAACATGATACAGCAATTGTTTCAGGTAGATCCAGATATAGAGCTTTCTAGATCTAATTCCATCTAAAGAAGCAATATATCTCTCACAGCCCAGTGCATAAACCATTCAGCACATAATTAATTCTTAACATCTAGTGCAAACTACAGCAATATAGAATATTTCAACTTCAGAAAAAATATTCAGTCACATATGTAATAAATAAAAGCTATATAATATACAATCAAAGAGGCAATTGAGACCATAACCTTGCCAAAGACCCTAATCAGTGCTTTTGGATCTGAAACATCCAACAAACTGCATGTGCATGGGTAAAATTGAGTAATCAAGACAACTGCTTCCTTTTGGAACAAGAATTTATGCAACAAAAAAGGCTACAATTTAACAGTGTCTGACATTAGACCAGGTCTAGATACAGTTGACCACTTGACCCACATAAACATGTATGCTCTGAAAGCCCACAGATCTCATAGCTCTGAAAAAATCATCTACAGCATGCAAATGGCAATCATCAAAAGACTCTGCACACCACCAAGGATACACAAATACAGTCACACACACACACAACTAAATAATGGAGAAGACAGTGGTGGTGCTCATAGGCTAGCGATAATTGAAACCATGCAACCAATCAATATAGTTCAGATGTCCATCATAGGGCATGATAGGAGTGGAGTATGCCAAAAACCAAAGTGCAAGTCAGCAAATCAATAATTGTAAAATCCACTTAAGAGATAACCATGATCAATAAAAACCAAAATAATGAAAGAGATTACAGATGAGCTTTCCATTTACAATCTTGAAAGTAAATGACGCAAATACACAAGGAACAAGCATAATGGAAAACTAAGACTTGCCTTGTAAGAAAGTTTAAATCCAAAAATAGCCATTTATTTTACCTAAGAAATATCTGGCGTATCTCCATCTGGCTGACACCCCTAGAATATAGCACCTGAAAACTTCTGTTATCCATTGTTTAATTCAGGCACAATAAAGTAATGAAAGCCAGACTAGGCATGCTGTGAATAATCGGCTTACTCAATTGTTAATGCTAAACACGCAGGCTAAGAACTTTAAAAAGACAAAAATACACCAATTTAAAGGAGGAAAAAGGTTGGTTACGGGGGAAGAAGCTGCTGCAGCCCTCAGATCATGTAATCAAGAACAGTGAAGCTTATGATTTTCATTAAGAGCCTTCCCACATTTTGAAACAAGAAAAACAACAACAATCATCATCATCATCATCATCATCACCACCACCACCACCACCACCACAACCAGCAGCCAACAGCCAGCAGCAACTAGTAGTCTAGAACACATGCTGGTGGGCTCACTGGATGTGTCAATGGGGGTTCAAAATGAAAATCAAAATAACTGTCACAATGCAATTTAAATTCATCATTGGGCAGATGAAAAAGGCTTCAATTCTCTTTCAATGCAATTTAGGGTTAAAGAAATCAAATAAGTGAAGAAAAAAAAAGTAGTCTAGAAATATCTAGCACACTAGTAGAAATAGAAAAGGAATCAAGAATTACCAACTATAAACATAGCCAAGCAAGGGCCACATGCATTTTAGAAAAGGAACCAAAATGCATAAGATTAATGTCGATCTTAAGGCAGGTGTGACCAAAATTTATAGTCAAAATTATTTGTTTACTATTACAACATTCCACAGTTTAAAAGAAACAACAATAAGCAAGCAAATATGAAATAATTTCACTATTTGAAAAAAATATATTATGACCCAACATTAGATAGAATAATACAAAGAACAAGAAATCTTGCAAATTTTACAATGTGCTCAACTATATATACATATAAAAAATTGTGTAGTATCAGAAACAGCTTTCTAGGCTGTATTTCCATCAATAATGCAGTGATAACTGCTCAGAGCCCAGTGCATTTATCATCATTCACAACAACAAAAACCCAAATCAAAACACATAATATAATATAAGAAATGCATGTAAAGGAAAATAAAGAAAAGTCCTTAGATCTCATAGCTTTGAAATGATCATCCACAGTTTTTTAAGGCAATGGGCATTCATCAAAAACCTTTACAAACCACCACCAAAGAAAAACAAAATTGTGTGTATATATATGTATGTATGAATGTATGTATGTTAAAAGAAGAGTAGATGCTGGTTGGGGTGATAGTGAAAGTGGTGGTGAGTAAACGGCTGATAATGAATTAAAAACCATGCCAAACTGCTCAATTAAATTTTGATTTGTACATCATTGGGCAAAATTAAGGACTATTCGACCAAACAATAATTAAAACAAAAATAGACACAGAGGAAAGCAAGGTGAAAACTGAAGAGAGAAGCTAAAATTAGGGTTCCATGTGTGGACAGTCAAGATGGTCCCTAGAATTTATGGAGTGGACAATTTTACCCAAAAAGAAACCTCCCTTTCTGAAATTTTGTTTGAAGATTTAGGTGTTGGTCTCTAACAAAATAAGAAGATCATCTATATCCCAAATACCAACAATCAAAACATGATACAGCAATTGTTTCAGGTAGGTTCAGATATAGAGCTTTCTAGGTCTAACTCCATCTAAAGAAGCTATATACCTCTCAAAGTCCAGTGCATAAACCATTCAGCACATAATTAAATCTTAACATCTAATGAAAACTACAGTAATATACAATATTTTCACCTTCAGCCAAAATATTCAGTCACATATGTAATAAATAAAAGCAATATATTATACAGTAAAAGAGGCAATTGATACCATAAGTCCATAACCTTGCCAAAGGCCCTAATCAGTGCTTTTGGATCTGAAACATCTGATGGGTCTAATTGAGTAATCAAGACAATTGCTTCCTTTTGGAACAAGAATTTATGCAACAAAAAGGGATACAACTTAACAACGTCTGACATTAGACCAGGTCTAGATACAGTTGACCCTCATAAAAATGTAAGCTCTATGAAAGAGCTCAGATCTCATAGCTCTAACAAAATCACCTATGGAATGCAAATGCCAATCATCAAAAGACTCCGCACACCACCAAGGATACACACACAACTACATAACGGAGAAGACAGGGTGGTGGTACGTAAAGGCTAGTGATAAATTGAAACCATGCAACTGATCAATATAGTTCAGAAGTCCATCATAGTGCAGGATAGAAATGTAGCATGCCAAAAACCAAAGTGCAAGTCAGCAAATCAACAAGTGTAAAATCCATTTAAGAAATAACCATGATCAACAAAAACCAAAACAATGAAAGAGATGAAAGATGAGCTTTCCATTAACAATCTTGATTCTCGAAAGTAAATGATGCAAATAATCAAGGAAAAAGCATAATGGAAAACAAAGACTTGCCTTGTAAGAATGTTTCACACCAAAAATAGTCACTTCTTTTACTTAAGAAATATCTAGCATATCTCCATCTGGCTGACACCCCCAGAATATAGCACCCAAAAACTTCTGTTATCCATTGTTTAATTCAGGCACAATAGAGTAACGAGAGTCAGACTGGGTAGTTTGTGAACAAACAGCTTACTCAATTGTTAAAGTCTGGCAAATAATATTTCCCAAGTTTATAGAATACATAATTATATGACAGCCAGAGACAAATTTCACATGGAGACTTATTAAAGAATCTTGACTAAAACTTTTGAGTTAGAAAACCCATTGAACAAAGATAAGCTTAACATAGAACCTTGTCAAAATAAAAACCCACTGAACAAAGATAATATGACCATGCCTAAGACTCCAATTAACCATCAGAGACCTCTATGCAAAACACAAGTTTAAATTTTTAATGCTAAATGGAGGGATAAGAAATTAATAAAGACAAAAATACACCAATTTTAACAAGGAAACAAGTTGGTTATGGACTTATGGGGGAAGAAGCTGCTGCAGCCCTCAGATCATGTATTCGTGAACAGTGAAGCTTATGATTTCCATTAAGAGCCTTCCCACATTGACATTATAAAACAAAAAAAACAACAACAACAACAACAACAACAACAACAACAACAACAATAATCCCATCACCACCTCAACCACAACCAGCAGCCAACAGCCAACAGCCAACAGCCAACAGCCACTAGTAGCCTAGAACACATGCTGGTGGGCTCGCTGGATGCGTCAATGGGGGTTCAAAATGAAAATCAAAATAACTGTCACAATGCAATTTGAATTCATCATTGGGCAGATGAAAATGGCTTCAATGCTCTTTCAATGTAATTAAGGATTAAAGAAATCAAATAAGTGACCTCATCAACTTGAAGAATACTAGGAGAGAAAAAAGGTAGTCTAAAAAGAATATCTAGCAAACTAGTAGAAATTGAAAAGGAATCAGGAATTACCTACTATAACCATAGCCAAGCAAGGGCCACAATGCATTTTAGAAAAGGAACCAAAATGCCTAAAATTAATGTCAATCTTAAGACAGGTGTGTGACTGTGACCAAAGTTTATTGTCAAAATTCTCTGTTTACCATAATAACATGCCACAGTTTAAAAAGAAACAACAATTAAAGGTGTTACAAACTTATAACTTAGAATTGATTGAGTCAAATAGTGTACTTCTAATCACCATCTAGCAGTTCAACAATTCAAATAATAGTTTTCTAACAAAACAGGATATGGGTACTATTGAGATAAATCCCCCACATCTCATAGTCATAGCTAAAGCCATATCTCACAATAATGATGATGACAACAGAGAAAACATGGTAAAGGCTGATGAAGAAAATCAATTGGGTTTTTAATCATTGGACAAATACAGATAGAGATAAATTACTTCGGTACATGTGGGTATTTCAAAGCACTAAATTGTGACCCAACAATACATATAATAAATAAATAAAATTATGGAGTATCAGTATCAGAAACAGCTTTCTAGGTTGCATTTCCATCAATAAATAAAAACTGCTCAGAGCCCAGTGCATTTATCATCATTCACAACAAAAACAAAAACCCAAATACAAGAAATGCATGTAAATGAAAATAGAGAAAAAGAAGCCCTCAGATCTCATAGCTTTGAATGATCATCCACGGTTGTTTTTTTTAAGGCAATGGGCATTCATCAAAAGCCTTTACAAACCACCAACATAGAAAATAAAATTTGTGTGTATATATATAAATGATAAAATAAGAGTAGAATGTGGTTGTGGGTGGTTGTGGTTGTGGTTGTGTAAAGGGCTGATAATGAATTAAAAAACCATGCCAAACCGCTCAATAAAGTTTTGGTGTACATCATTGGGCAAAAAAATTAAGGACTATTCTACCAAACAATAATTATAACACACAGAGACACACAGGAAATGAAAGCAAGGTGAAGACTGAAGAGAGAAGCTAAAATTAGGGTTCCATACTTCCATGTGTGGACTTCGAAGATGGTTCCTGGATTTTATAGAGTCGATAATTTTACCCAAAAAAATTTATTAAAAAAATTAAATAAATAAATAAATAAATAAAACCTTGCATTCCCGAATATGCTTTGTTTGAAGATTTGGGCCTTCCTTGGTCTGTAACAAAAGAAGAAAGGCAAATTACCATTTATCCAGTTCGGCTGAAATTTTGAAATTTCATTCGATGTATAGTTTTTTATCTCATTTCATCTTGTATTTGTATTTTTATGTTTTTTTTTTTATGTTTTTGGACTAGAGATATAAAAGTTAAGGAAGATTACGTACATTTATTACTAAAAATTGAAAATATCGAAACAAAATAATTTTTAAATATGTGAATAGTGCTGTAAGATCTAGGAGTGTCAATGTTTGACCCAACCTGCGAACACGACACGAACTCGACACGAGTTTTTTCGGGTTAGAGTTGGGTCTTAATGAGTTTAGGTTATAAACGGGTCGACTCGAAAGCGACACGATAAGAAACGTGTCATAAGTGGGTCAACCTGCGTAACCTGCAGTAGACACGTTTGACACGCCAATTTATTTGGGTCAAACCCGAAATGACCCGCTTAACACAACCCGTTTAACTCATATAACAAATAAATATTTATTTTATTTTAGATTTGTCAAATACCTTTTATATCCAACATATATTTTAAATTTAAAAAGAAAAGTGAGTAATTACAAAAATTTACAAGGGATATAATTGAAAATTGAAACTTTACAAATCCTAAATCTCTAAACCCTTCAAACCCTAAACCTTCATATAAATATCTAATTATTATTATTATTTCAGCCATACTATTCTTCTCACGCCAATTCTCAAACTCAAGTGTAAACTCTCAAGCCGGTTATCTCTCTCCCTCTCTGATGTGTTTTTTTTTTCTTCTGCATAATGCTTTTCAGCTTTTGTACAATAAACTTTGAAGTTTGCTCAAATTTTTTCAATATTGATACTTAGCATTTGGCGAGTTCCAAGGATATTATATTTTTATTGAACTATGTTATTTTATTTTTGTTAAACTATGTTATTTTGAATTTGGATTGAAGTGTAAAGAACTTATTTCTAGATGAATGTTATATTTTTGTTGAACTATATTATTTTGAATGTGGGTTGAAGACTTGAAGTGTATGCAATACTTTTTGGGATGTAAAAAAAATTATTTCTAGATGGATGTTATATTTAATATTATGTAGGTTGAAATGGGTTGTGTTACATTCGTGTCAACCCAACACGACTCGTTTATTAAGCGTGTCAAATGTGTTGGGTCAGGTTAACCCGCCTAATTAACAGGTCGGGTTAGGGTTGAAGGATTCTGACACGATTATTAAATGGGTCGGGTTAGAGTTGAGCCATTTAGTCGAATACCCCTACCTCGACACGACACGAACCCGACACGCTAACCCGAATTGACACCCCTAGTGAGATCCAATTTTTAAAAAAAATTACTGAATTTTATACTTGTGGATCCTATTAACAGTGCACGGAACCCACAGAAAAAAATGCTTCCACTGAGAAACTCGCAAAACATGCTCCCCAAACGGAGGCTTAATTCTATTTTTAACTGTGGTGGGTTATAGAAATCTAAAAGAGCTAAACTCAAGAGAGTAAAATATCAAATTTCAAACTACAGGTAGGCAACTTAAATTTCAGTCAAATTACAAGTAGATAAATTGTAATTTACCCAAATAAGAAACTGAGCGAAAATAAACTTGACGAAGAAACCTTAATTGAATAAACTTGAAATTAAAGTATTGAAATGAATGAAAGCAAAGTTAAAGAACTATAATGAAATCTCAAAAATCTTAGAAAGTCAATTTTGCATTTCCCATTATATTATCACTTATAAATTAAAGATTAAAATACTATTTTGGTTACTACATTTTGAGGATATAGTTAATTTGGTCATTACGTTTTGGCAACATTCAATTTGTTCATTGCTATTTTCAATTTACAACCAATTTGGACCTTATATTTTTATTATTATTTTATTAGGCATATAAGCTTTAAGTGTGCTAACTGTATAAACCGTTTGCCATGTAAGTATTTTTTGTTAGTGAGTCAACAATCAAATTGATTGCAATTTAAAAATAACATTGACTAAAATGTTTGGTCCAAATTGAATGTGATCCTAAAATGTAAAGAATAAAGTAGTATATTCTTTAAAAAATCTTATCCCCTCTTTCCATGTGTGTGTGTTAAAAATACTTAGCATTTTCAAAAGAAAAAATAGTGGATTAGTCCTACATTGAAAAATGAGTGTCAGTAAAAGAGGTTTATAGCCTATACTGTGTATTCAAGAGTTAGACCCTTTTGGATATACACCACTATAAATTTCTTTAAAAAACCTTCTTCCCTCTCCTTTTGTTTTTAGTCTGTCTGTAAATTTCTATAAAAAAAAAATCTTCTCCCCTCTTTCCATGTGTATGTGTTAAAAATACTTAGGACTTGTTTGGATGCTTTTTTTTCGTCATTCAATTTCTGTCACTCATCACTCATAACTCATCACTTTAAAATACCCTACCCGTTTGACACCATCACTCAATTGCCATCACTCAATATTTTTCACACTGTTTGTGGGCCCCATACTTGTCACTCCGTGCAGTTTTTTTTTTTTTTTTCCAATACCTAAACTCACCGAACCCAGTAAAAAAAAAAAAAAAAAAAAAAAAAAAGAACCCAGTGAAAGAAGAAGAAAAAAAAAAAGACAAAAAAAAAGAAAGAACTGAAGACCAAAAATTAGAGGTGATGAAGAACCCAAAAAAAAAAAAAAGAAACCCAGAAACCCGAACCTAGTGAAAAAAAAAAAATCAAACCCAGTGAAAGAAGAAGAAAAAGAAAAGAAAAGAAAGAACTGAAGACCAAAAATTAGAGGTGATGAAGAACCAAAAAAAAAGGAAGAACGAACTGACCGAACCTAGGAGAAGAAAGAAAAGTGAAGGAAAAAAAAAAAAAAAAGGTCAAAAGGTGCTGCTGACCTAACTAGTGGGTCCCTCCATGTGTGTTTAATTACAAAAATGTCATTGAAAACAGAGTTATGGAAACTGAAAATAACTAAAATGTATTTTCAGTTTCCATAATTCATAACTCAAAAATTAGAGAATTGAGTAATAGAAACAAAAAACTGGAAACAGAGTTATGTGGTGCCAAACGAACTTCTCAGCTATAAGTCCCACCATTTTTTAGTTATGAGTTATGAAAATCACTCATCCAAACAGCCTCTTAGTATTCTCACAAAAAAAAAAAAAATAGTATTTTCGCCTAGAACAAATCATCTTTAACATTATATATTCATATTTATTATACTTTAATTACAACTCACCGCTTCAACCGTTGTGAAATTTGTTATGGCTTTAGACAAACTCAAAATGAAACTGCAAATTTATTTATTTAGTTAATTATTTGTGTTTTTAGTAATATTATTTCATCTCTTGTAAAGAGAACCATACTCAAATCCTCTTCCCCAATTTGTTTTTTGTTTTTGAAATTAAACAAAGGCATTTTATTCATTCATATCATGTAAACGTGTACACAAGGCAAAAGGAACTTAGGACAATCTTCTACACAAATCCAGGAGTCACAATTAACACCTCCTTTGCCAAAGCATAAGCAACATGACTCTACTATTTCCTACTACAATAAGAACTGAAATCTCTTAATCTTTTAGCAAACTGCCTAATATTATATATTCCAAATAGCATGAAGAACCCACCTAATATCATATTCCATAACTTTAAGAGGAATATAGTCACTATTATCAATGATAAATTGGTAGAGGCCCAAATCTAGAAGGACATCCTTTGTAGGTTATGTGGCAACTTGATGATTTTGTGAAGGAGTTTCTTACCAGGCTTGTATAAGATTTTACGGAAATTTATTAGATACTTCGAAAATATACTTTCTCCCTCTCACATGGGGGTGGGCCTCATGGTAGTTGGAACCCACTCCTATGTGAGAGGAAGAAAGTATACTCCCAGAGTATCCAATAATTACCTATAATTCACTATGCCTACATGGTCATTAGTAACATTTTTCTTTACACGGGAAGTGGATTGTTAAAAATAAATAAATCAAACAAAAAGTTAAACATGTCAAGGGCATTGTTGATTTTTCTACTTGGATGGAAGAGAACCCTTATTTCCTAGATCAAACTCTTTTCCATGATGTAATTTCCTTTGGAAGTATGCAATAAAATTTTGGTGTTCCCATAAAAAATAAAAAATAAAAAATAAAAAAAAAGCTACCTTAAAGTTAAAAGTTTTCTTATTAAAATGTAACATGGCTACCTCACCCATGAGTCTTGCATGGAAATAAAGTCCCTTGGTGTTGGCATGAATTCTTAGGCTTAAGGTTTGTTTAAAATCCGTTTATTTTGTTGAAACTGAAAACTTTTTGCTGAAAGTATTGTAGATAAAAGTAAAAATTAACTGAAATAGTACAGTGGAACCCATAAATAGTACAAAAAGTGCAGTTGGACTCATAAATAATAATAAAAATAAGTTGAATAGTAAAATAAGCTGGTTTTTTAATTTTGAGCCAAAAACACACTTATTATGTTGAGAACTTCTTTTGGAATTCATACCCTAGAGAAGGGATTTGGGCCTAGTCTACTTCCTTAAAGTCTACAATCATCTTTATTAGACAAGTTCGAGCTCCTTTGCCCTTCCTATTTCTATCATTGGGGGCTTCTAGAAAATTGAATATAGTCAATTAGTGTTATCGATACAAAAATATTGTATCTTTTATCTATAAAAAAAATCGATACATAAAGAATGTAGAGACGAATCTAAGGTGTTCCCCTGACTTTTGGAATTTCCTATTAAATATAGAAGCAAATTTATAAATTAGACAAAAATTCCTTTATTGGACTGCTCTCAAATTTTAGAACGTTATTTTGAACGAATAAATTTTAGAATTTAGACCTTAAGATAATCCTTTAAATTCATGATTTTTTTTTTTTTTTGATGGAATTTAAATTCATGATTTATTCCAGCAAAAAAAAGTAAAAACCCAATAAAAGAGTTGAAGCAGTACATGCAACCCAAAAAAAAAATAACTGATCCATAAAAAATTGAACTAGAACAAAGAACCTTAAAAAAAAAAAAAAAAAAAAAAAAAAAAAAAAAAAAAAAAAAAAAAAAAGCCCCTTGCGGACTGTCCAAACTCCAAATACAAGAAAATTAAATCCAAAATTTTCTAATTTCTATAAAACTAAATTTCCAAAATACTTAAATATCAACCAAAAAAAGAAAAAAAAAAGGCTAATACTGAAAATCCCTTACGGGTTTCTAGCTTCCACTTCGAAGGCGTTTGGATAGGAATTATAATTCCTGCGTTTGCATTTTTTTTTTTTTTTTAAATCCAGCACCTCTTGCTCTGTTCATGGGACATGAATAGTGCAATTAGGCAAATGCATAGTGATTTCATTAATGAACGATGCTCGGACAATATTTTTTTATTATTTTTAGTTTTAAGCAAAATAAGCAGTATTCAAATACATCTGGTATCCAAAAATGAAAAATCACACCGCCCCACAATTAAGCCACTAAGTTAAAGAGGTCCACTTTGCCTCCGCTCCACGCCCAGCTCTGGCAACCAGTGCTACCTCTTATTCACTAAATGATTGTTTTGACTCTTGGCTCTCTCTCTCTCTCTATCATTATACATTATCTCTCTTTTGAATCAAAATATTAAAGTTAATAATATGTTTTTTTTTTTTTTGAGGGGAAATAATATGTGTAGGGTCCAAATGTGTTGGGCCAGGTATCAGCTTTTTGTACTGTGAGCCCAACAAATTCCCAACAATAAATTTGTAGATAATGGGTTAAACAACTGGGCTGGGTTTGGATTTAGCAACGGTTCAAGCAAGCAGACCAGAATAAAAAAGGAATTTAGACTAGCATTTAACAAGATTTTCTTCTGTCCGAAGAGCTTTAGTATTTAAAAACTTAGTGAATACAATCTTTTTCTCCTCCTCTCTCTGTGAGGCCTGTTTCTCTTATATATACACCATTTCCCAATCTTCACCGCACACTTGTCCTCCATCTAGGCGTCCACTTGAGTACTAGTCACATCAGAAGTCTGCTTTAACCTGCAGTGAGTGGTGGTGGGTGAGAATGCACTGTTCAGGTGTCTTCTCCACATAAATGCGGCCAGGAAAGTTGCTGCAGTGCATTAAATGCGGCGGTGGCAGCTTTATTTGTGAGATATTTCATGATAGCCACGCAGCTAGACATGCCCAAAGCTCGGCCCTTACAGGGGAATCTTCAGCGTATCTACTCGATCAAGTTCTGGGGGGATCCGTTGGATAGGACCCCTTCGGACCGGCCCGGTTGTCTTCGAATGAAGCATTTGTCCCTTATGAGTTGCACTCTCACCAGGATGGCAAAGTATTGATACTCTTAGCCTCTTCGGACAGATAGTTGTATTCGAACTGGGCCTCAGGCCCAGTGTGTGGCATTGGGCCTTCTCACCCACAATAGCCCCTCAAAATTCCAATTTTTCCCTCGCATCCGAAGAGAAAAAGTGGGGTTTTGACCTTTTGACAAATGAAAGCACTGAATTTTTGGCTCCGCACGTGTGTGCATGAATTTAGGCGCCTTCTTTATTGCCGCTGCTGTCGCGCCGTTTCCGAGGCGTCGTTAATTGCTCCAGGCGGCATCTTGTCCTTGAAATCTAGTGGCTCATTTCAAATCCAACGGATGAGATTCTCCTAAAAATTTCGTGTGGGACATGTCCCACCACTTTCCCTACCTCTATATAAAGTCCCAGAGGGGGTTGTCTTCTCACTTTACAAACTTCAGACTCTCCAGCGAACTCAAGCATTCAAACTCCCAGAGCCTTTCCTGTCATCTGCTTCAACTCGTTCCACAATCCGCTACGATCTCCCCGCAGGGCTAAAGAACGTCCTTCAATTCGATTCCGCGTAAGTTCTTTCCTCGAGATTTTCGAAATCTATTCAGATTTCCTCTTCGGCCCCTGGGTAGATTTCCTCCCGTTGCCGTTTCGTGTTTCCTTTCCTCTAACCTTATTAAAAATGGGTAGATTTGAATACCTAGTGGATAGTCCTTCCCAGATAGAGAAGTTTAGGGCGACGTATCGCATCCCTCGGGAAGTGGGCTTGAGGTATTGCTCCACGGAGGGGTTATTACTGGACCGAGAGGTGGGTGAAGTAATAATCCCCATTATCGCTTTCCTGGAGGGAGGAATGACCATCCCCTTGGGTCCAGTCACCAGGATTTATCTTACCGCCCATAGGCTTAGTCCTGATCAGTGCGCACCTAACACGTTTAGGATTTTAGGGGCAGTTGACGACCTAAACCGCCATTTAGGATTGGAGTTAACCTGGCACGATGTGGTACACATGTACGAATGTTGTACTAAAGAAGGAGCGAGATACTATCTGAGGTCCCGATCTGATGTCGTCAGACTCCTCTCCTGTCTCCCCAAGTCTAACAAAGGGATGAAGGACGATTATCTGATCGTCTCGGGTGCTTGGCATGATGGAATTCATTGCCCAACCCAACCAGGAACGCCAGGTGGGACATCCCCCATTGAGGTTTACTAACATTTTTCTGCTTTCAGCTATTCGGACTCCCCTTCGTCATATTGCAATCTTTTCTGACGTCTATTGCCATGTTTACAGATAGAAACCACGTAGCTCCTCGGCTGAGTCTCACGAACACTGCGGCTCTGAGATTTTTGTAAGTGAAGAAGGACAGCTTAGGTCTGTTCCCCTCATCCTCGGCTACACCCCGAAGTCTGAACTTCAGCCGAGAGGCAACGCAATAACACTTGGGGACCACTGTATCAACCGTATTGACGTGGCACGGAAGAACTTTTTAGCCCCCTTCGACCTTGCCCCGATGCCCCATCCTAATCCGCAGGGCATACCGGTGCTCGTTTAGCCCGTTCAACAAGTTACCCTTGAACCGGCGGCAGAGGAGGAAGGAGTTTCTCCTACCCCTTCACTTGACCAGCAGATCGACCAGTTCAAGTTCGAAGAGGAAACCTCGGGGGAAGTCCAAATTTTGGCCGCCGACGAGGTGCTTAATAGGCACTCAGCTGCTCCGCTCCTAAATCTAGCTGTGCCAGACGACTCTGAAGAAGAAGATATGCAGAGTCTTGATCAACTGATGAAGAACAGGAGGCCGAAGGCCGCGACAAAGGGTATTGGTACGTCCCAGCCCACGGTCAATCTCCCACCACCACCCCCTCCTCCTCCAGCCCCAAGAGATCCTGGACTAAAAGCGCTACCTGATCTGAAGAAGAAAAGGGTGGTGACAGAAGTGACTGATGTTGAGGAGGGGGAAGTGGTCCCTCCGAAGGGCCCCAAGCAGCAGAAGACGACCCATGATACGAGGGGCAAACGGGCTTCTTCTACTGAGAGCCGAGAAGAGAACTTGGCCGCAGACGTGCGGCGAAAGACTCAGGCGTGGTCTCCAAAGCTCACACTGGATGGCGTAGCCATCCCATGTGATGCCTCCCTGCGAAACTATGCAGGAGGGAAAGCTGGGCGCATAGCAGAGGCATTGGAGAAGCCTCTCCTCCTTCCGAGGGACATGGAGTCCTATCGGCGCTTCAGCGAACAGGAGCTCTTTCTGTCCCTAAAGAGGGACTTAGGCATGGTGAGATAAGTGGTAATTTTGTAGCCTTTATGTGCGTTCGCGAATTAACGTAAAATTCTTTGGTTGCCATGCAGATCGCCCAGCAAATTTACGTGGCCGAAGAATGGAATAAAGATAAAGACATTAAGGTGCAAGCTGAGGTTCGATCCAGGGAGGAGGTTGAGAAAGCATTAGGCAAGGCGAGAGACGACTGCGCCCGCATCTCCTAGGAACTGAAGGAGGAGGCGAAGGCGAGGAAGAATGTGGAGGCAGGCCTGAAGAATGCCGAGAAGCAGGCCGAAGATCAGCGACAGAAGCTATACACTACCGAGATCAATCTGGAAACAGAGAGGGCGGTGGTGAAAGAGCTTCGGGCTGAGCTAGATAAGGCCAGGGACGCTGCTAAATTGGCCAAGAAGGACGCTCAGCTGGCCAAGGAAGCAGTTGAGGCCGAGAAGCAGGCTGCCTACCTCCTGGGGGTGGAAGACACCCAAACAAGGCTGACCGAGGAGTTTGCCAAGGTCTGCAGAGAATACTGCGAGATTACATGGGGCAAAGGCCTTGATGCGGCTGGAGTCCCCGCAGAATCTGCCCTAAGGAAACCTGAGAGCATCTATTATCACCCTGATATATGTGATCTGGCAGATGCCTCGGAGGCTCCCTCGGCCGGTTAGGATCCCCCAGCCCAAACTGAGACAAATCAGGCCCCCCCAAAGACCGGAGATGCGGGCGAGCAGCCGAAGACTGACCCATTGCCTCAGAATAATGCTCAGGATGCGTAGATCGCGTAGCATTTAGGACCTTTTGCCATCTATTTTTGTAATGAAATTACTTTTATAATGAATGGAATAGTTTGTTTTTCTCTTGTTCCTTGCGGCTTTTATGGTGTATATTTGATTGTCATTATGGTTAACAATGATAGTTTGATAACTAATAATCAACTGCTAATCAAAGTAATCTTTCAAACATCGCTAAGCACGGTCTAGAGGCAATAACAGTTGACGTAATTTAGCTTAAATTTGCGCTTCGCCCAACACTAGGTTCGACTAATGACGTGGATGAAACACTTGTAAATCGTAAAGGAGTGTGAACTAACCCAAATCATCTGGTCCGAGGACTACAGGCATGACTGGATTTAAGTTTAAACACTTGTAAATCGTAGAGGAGTGTTAACTAACCCAAATCATCTGGTCCGAGGACTACAGGCATGACTGGATTTAAGTTTAAACACTTGTAAATCGTAGAGGAGTGTTAACTAACCCAAATCATCTGGTCCGAGGACTACAGGCATGACTGGATTTAAGTTTAAACACTTGTAAATCGTAGAGGAGTGTTAACTAACCCAAATCATCTGGTCCGAGGACTACAGGCATGATTGGATTTAAGTTTAAACACTTGTAAATCATAGAGGAGTGTTAACTAACCCAAATCATCTGGTCCGAGGACTACAGGCATGACTGGATTTAAGTTTAAACACTTGTAAATCGCAGAGGAGTGTTAACTAACCCAAATCATCTGGTCCGAGGACTACAGGCATGACTGGATTTAAGTTTAAACACTTGTTAAAAATTAGCATAACAAAAATGCAATCATGATTGAAAGAAGAATTCTTTTAATAGTAGTACCTTTTGAGGTTATTTACATTCCATGGCCTGGGCACTACATGATTATCCAGGTCTTCTAGGAAGTATGCTCCAACGCCGGCCCTTGAAGTGATACAATACGGACCTTCCCAATTTGGCCCCAGTTTTCCCCATGCTGGATTCTTTGCGTTACCTACCACCTTCCTTAGGACCAGATCACCAGGCTCAAGGGGTCTCAACTTCACATTGGCGTCATAGCCCTATTTGAGTTTCTGCTGGTAATGCGCCAATCGGACCATTGCGTTTTCCCTTCGTTCTTCAATCAGATCCAAACTCTTCTCCAACTGTCTATCGTTGTTGGTCGGGTCAAAAGAGCTAGTCCTGTAGGTTGAGAATCCAGTCTCGAGAGGTATGACAGCTTCGGCTCCATAGGTCATTAAGAAGGGGGTCTCCCCAGTGGACCTGCGAGGCGTGGTTCTATATGCCCACAATACGTGGGGTAGTTCCTCTACCCATCTACCCTTCGCATCATCCAGCCTCTTCTTTAGCCCGTTAACTATGACTTTATTGACAGCTTCGGCCTGCCCATTCCCCTGGGGATAGGTAGGAGTGGAGTATCTATTTGTGATTCCCAGCTCACTGCAATAACTTCTAAAAGCTTTGCTATCAAACTGAAGCCCGTTGTCCGAGATGAGGGTATGTGGGACTCTAAATCTGGTGACGATATTTTTCCAAATGAACTTCTTTACGTCCACGTCCCTGATATTTGCTGGAGGTTCAGCCTCTACCCACTTGGTGAAGTAGTCCGTTCCGACTAGCAAATACTTCCTGTTTCCTGCTGCTTTAGGGAATGGGCCTACGATATCCAACCCCCACTAAGCAAAAGGCCATGAGCTGGATAGCGGATTAAGGGTACCACCAGGCTGATGTATGCTCGGCGCAAAACGTTGGCACTGGTCACACTTTTTAGCGTACTCATGTGCCTCTCTTTGCATATTTGGCCACCAATAGCCTTGGGTAATGGCTCGGTGAGCTAAGGATCTCCCTCCAGTATGGCTTCCACAGATCCCTTCATGCAGTTCTTCCAACAGTGACTCAGCCGCCTCGGGGCGCATGCACAACAAATACGGGCCTGAATAGGATCGTTTGTACAGTTTGTGATCCGCGGACAACCAGAACCTCGTAGCCTTTCTTCGTATTTTGTCCGCTTCCCCTTTCTCTTCAGGCAACGCATCGTCCTTCAAGAATTTGATGATGGGATCCATCCAACATGGGTTGGTTCCGACGCAATGAACTTGGGACCCCCTTTTTCTTAACTCCGAAGGTCTCTGCATGTCCTCGATGAGGATAACCCTTGGCAATTCCTGTGCCGAAGAGGTGGCAAGGGTGGCTAAAGAGTCTGCATGTGTGTTGCCACTTCTGGGGATGTGTTGTAGGCAAAAATATTCAAACTCTGATTGCAGGGACTTAACCAGGTTCAAGTACCCCTGCATCCTCTCGTCCTTCGCCTCAAATTCTCCCTGCACTTGGCCGATGATTAATCTCGAGTCCGAGAATACTTCAACCGACTTTCCCCCCATCCTTCGTACCATCTTCATCCCCATCAGTAGAGCCTCATATTTTGCCTCATTATTCGTTGCTGAGAAGTTCAACCTTAGAGCTTTTTCGATGGTAATCCTTTCTGGGGTTATCAGCACAAGCCCGACTCCAGAGCCCCTTCGATTTGATGCGCCATCAACGTACACCTCCCAGGGCGAGGGGCTCCGTAAGGAGACCATGCCAACGGCCTTTCTCTCAGCGCCTAGCATTGGTGTTACTTCCTCCAAAGGGGGCTCTGTGAATTCTGCGACTAAGTCCGCAAGGACCTGGCCCTTCACCGACGTGCGGGGCATGTACTTGATATCAAAAGCCCCTAGCATCATCCCTCATTTGGCAATCCTTCCTCTGTAGTCTGCACTTCGGAGTATTGCTTTGAGCGGGAGCTGTGTGAGGACTATGACGGTGTGGGCTTGAAAATAATGAGGCAGTTTCTTCGTACCCAGCACAACTGCCAGAATGGCTTTCTCCAGTGGCAAATAACGAATTTCAGCCTCCTGCAGTGACTTGCTCACGTAATAAACCGGTTTTTGAACACCACCGTCTGTTCGGATCAACACCAAGCTTACGGCATTGGGAGCCACAGCAATGTAAGCAAACAAGACTTCATCTGGCTCGGGACTGGACATGATGGGAGGTTTAGCCAGGTAATCCTTGAGTTGCTGGAAAGCGATGGCACATTCCTCCGTCCATTCGAAATCCTTCCACTTGTTGATCAGTGAGAAGAAAGGCCTGCATCTATCAGCCGATCTGGAAATGAACCTGTTGAGGGCAGCGGTCATTCCAGTCAGCTTCTGAATTTCCTTAGGGTTCCGAGGAGCTTGCAAGTTCTTGATGGCCTTTATCTGATCGGGGTTGACTTTGATTCCTCTGTGAGTGACCATATACCCTAGGAACTTGCCTGATCCAACGCCGAATGAACACTTGGAGGCATTCAGGCGCAATCTGTGTCCCCTCAGAATTTCAAAGACATCTCTAAGGTCCCCAATGTGTTCGGCTGCGATCTTGCTTTTGACCACCATGTCGTCGATATAAACTTTCATGCTTTTGCCCAGCTGTGGCTCGAACATTCTGGTCATCATCCTCTAATAGGTAGCACCAGCGTTTTTCAAGCCGAACGGCATTACCTTGTAGTGGTAATTCCCCACAGGGGTTACGAAAGCTGTCTTCTCTTGATCGGCGAGAGCCAGTGGTATTTGATGATAGCCCTGGAATGCGTCTAAGAAGCTCATCCGGGGATGTCCCACCGTAGCATCGACTAACTGGTCTATCTTTGGCATGGGAAATGGATCCTTCGGACAAGCTCTATTAAGATCGGTGAAGTCCACACCCACCCGCCACTTTCCGTTTTTCTTCTTTACTACCACCGTGTTAGCCAGCCACTACGGGTAGAAGATCTCCTTAATAGCTCCTGCCTGCTTAAGTTTCATCACTTCATCCCTGACCGCGTCAGCGTGTTCCCTTGACGGACGCCAGAGCGGTTGTTTCTTAGGGATAATGGTGGGATTAACGTTTAGGTGGTGGCAGATGAATTCTGGACTTACACCTGGGGCCTCCGCGGAGTCCCATGCAAATATGTCAACGTTGGCTCTGAGGAACTCTATTAGCTCCTCCTTCTCCTGATGGGGCAGCATGGATCCGACCTGAAAGAACTTCTCTAGGTCGTTATCGACAACTACCCTTACCAAGCTCTCGCACTCTGCCTCTTCGGCCGAGGCTTTGGTGTCCAGCACCGACGGCCTTAATTGCTACAATTTCTCTTTGTTACAATCCGAGGGCTCAGCCTGAGGATGGTGCTGGATAGCCGCCACTAGACATTGCCTGGATGTAGACTGATCTCCGCGGGTCTCCTCGACTATTCCTTCAAACGGATATTTAACCTTCTGGTGTAGGGTGGAGGATATAGCCCCAAGGGTATGAAGCCAAGGTCTGCCTACTATAACGGTGTAGGGTGAGTAGGCATCCACCACTATGAAATCTACTTCCACCGTTTCAGGACCGGTTTGTACAGGCAGTCTGATCTGGCCCTTCGGAATGATCACTTTGCCATCAAAGCTGACTAAAGGGGAACCGTACGGAGTTAAGTCTTCAGGGGACAAGTTCAGCCCCTTGTATAGGTCTGGGTACATAATCTCTACAGTGCTGCCCTGATCTACCATTACCCTCTTCACGTCGTATCCACCTATTCTCAGAGTTACTACCAGGGCATCATCATGCGGCTGGATAGTCCCGATTTTGTCCTCCTCCGAAAATCCTAGAACTGGAACGTCCACCCTGTGTCTCTTCGGCTCTCTGTTAACACTTTCCGAGGGCATCCGAGCAACTGACAATACCCTGGATGGGCAAGACCCCGTCCTTCCTGGTGCGGCAAAAATGACATTGATCGTCCCCAAGGGAGGTTTTACAGAGTTACTTCTCCTGGGCCCCGTGCTTGCTTGACTTCCCTGACCGTATGAGTGGTGTAGGAGGTGCTTTAGTCTACCTTCGCTAACCAGCTGATCCAAATGGTCCCACAGGCTCCTGCACTCCTCAGTAGTATGCCCGTGGTCAAGGTGATACTGACAATAAAGATTGTGGTTGCGCCTCTCAGGGTTTCCCACCATCTTATTCGGCCTCTTGAAGAACGGCTCGTTTTTTATTTTATCCAGGACTTGGTGCACTGGTTCGCGAAAAACCGCATTGACCGTCTGGAAGTTCGCCGTGCTTTGTCTAGCCCAATCTTTCCTCGGCCTGTTGTGGTTTTGCCTGTCCGACCTGAAATCCCTCCCTTCCTGAGGGATAACCTTCTCCTTTCCCTTACTCTGCTGCTGATCCTCCTCAACTCTTTTGTACTTATCGATCCTATCCATCAACTGGCGTATACTGGTAGCAGGATTGCGTGTTAAGAACGTTCGCAAGGGGTGTTCAATGGGGAGGCCCAATTTAAAAGAGCTGATAGCCATCGATTCACAATCTTCCTCTACCTCATTGTACGTTTCCCAAAATCTATCCGAATACGACTTCGGAGTCTCACCCCCTTTCATGCTGACGGGCAACAACGAGGCCATGGACTGAGGAACCCTTCGGCAGGTGACGAACCGGGACCCAAAAGCCTGGGTTAGCTCTTGGAAAGAGCTGATAGTGTTTGCTTTCAGACTATCGAACCATCTCATGGCTATTGGTCCCAAACTTGAGGGGAAAACTTTGCACATCAGGGCTTCGTCCCTGGAGTGAACTGTCATCCGCTGGTTGAAATGACTTACATGTTCCACTGGGTCGGTCCGGCTATTGTAGATGGTGAATGTAGGTTGGTGGAAACGCCTGGGAAGTCTGGCACCCTCGATATTACGTGTAAAAGGAGACCTGGAGATCTGATCCAGAGCTTTGCTCATAGCATCGTTCCCTGCGCCCCTTAGAAAGGAGCTCTGAGGGTTCCTCTCACGGTTGTACGCTTCCTCATAGGGGAAAGGCTCACTGACTGGCGTTCGAGACCTCCGCCTGTAATCGTCGTCCTGTTCGTCTTCAGAATCCTCATCAGAGTATGAGGAAACGCGCTTCCTCTTTGCATGGCGTAACTCTTTTCTCAGCCTCTGAATCTTCAGCTGCATGTCCTGGTTTTTCTCTGCATGGGACATGTGGCTCTCTCCATGTGATTGGTTTTGGCTGCCGCGGGTGGTGTGTAGGCTGCCTTCGCGATCCTGCCTCCGTTCCAGATGAACAAAAGGGTCGGTGTGTTGAGATGACCTGGACTCCGCTAGTCGTTGCCTTGGTTCAGCCATCTTTTGAGGTGTTGCTTCCACCTTTGCTCGAGCTGTTCCCCACAGACGGCGCCAATTGTAGGGTCCAAATGTGTTGGGCCAGGTATCAGCTTTTTGTACTGTGAGCCCAACAAATTCCCAACAATAAATTTGTAGAGAATGGGTTAAACAACTGGGCTGGGTTTGGATTTAGCAACGGTTCAAGCAAGCAGACCAGAATAAAAAAGGAATTCAGACTAGCATTTAACAGGATTTTCTTCTGTCCGAAGAGCTTTAGTATTTAAAAACTTAGTGAATACAATCTTTTTCTCCTCCTCTCTCTGTGAGGCCCGTTTCTCTTATATATACACCCTTTCCCAATCTTCACCGCACACTTGTCCTCCATCTAGGCGTCCACTTGAGTACTAATCACATCAGAAGTCTGCTTTAACCTGCAGTGAGTGGTGGTGGGTGAGAATGCACTGTTCAGGTGTCTTCTCCACATAAATGCGGCCAAGAAAGTTGCTGCAGTGCATTAAATGCGGCGGTGGCAGCTTTATTTGTGAGATATTTCATGATAGCCACGCAGCTAAACATGCCCAAAGCTCGGCCCTTACAGGGGAATCTTCAGCGTATCTACTCGATCAAGTTCTGGGGGGATCCGTTGGATAGGACCCCTTCGGACCAGCCCGGTTGTCTTCGGATGAAGCATTTGTCCCTTATGGTTGCACTCTCACCAGGATGGCAAAGCATTGATACTCTTAGCCTCTTCGGACAGATAGTTGTATTCGAACTGGGCCTCAGGCCCAGTGTGTGGCGTTAGGCCTTCTCACCCACAATATGTTATTAGTTATTACATACGTTATATTACTTGTTATTGTGTTGTGCTATGTTATATATTTAGATTATTTGGTACTTTATGATATTATCATATATATATATATATATATATATATATAATTATATTTGATAATAACAAGGGTGGTTTGATATTATTTAGAGTATATCTTTATATTTGTCTTAGCAGTGCCTTGATATTGCTGATTTTATATTTAGGGTCATGTTAATGGATGATCTTAAGACAATAGTTTTTTTTTTTTTTAATACAAGATAGAAATTCTACTCTAACCTAATCTAAGTGTATATATGTGTAAAGTTCTATCCTAGAGACTTAAACCCCAATTCTTACCCCCCACAAGTACTTATACTTAATGAGTGATCATTGCGCCAAGGTAATGAATGCTCTTAAGACGTTAATAAATTATATTAAGAGATTTTTATCGCCACTTTTATGGAAAATATAAAAAGTTGACAGAAAAAATAATTTTTTTTATCATTTTTCAAGAAAATATTTCTAAAAATAATTCATAAACCAATGTTATTAGAGCATTCGTTAACATTTCTCTTATATTTATAGTAGTTTTTTTTTTTTTTTTGTGCTAGAAGTGATAATAGAGGTTGAATTATTTATCTAGTATTTAATATATTTAATAAGGTATATAGATAGTTTAATAAAAATTTAATATCCAGGTAAATGTAAATAATTTATGGAGACGCCATTCTTAATTGATTTTTAAGAAAAGAACCAAAAAAAAAAAAAAAATCAAGTTTCGAAGTTATTATTGCTCAATTCTTCATCCCAAATATTGAAATTTTAGATGTTTAACTCATAAAAATGCTCAAATATAAAAACCTAGGAATATAGATTTTATTACCATGGAAGAGCTCATTTATGTAATAATATTTTATTTAGATTCTCTTTCTTTTTTTTTTGTTATTTAAGAACTTTGTATATTTAAGTTGGTCCTCCTTGAAAAAATTCCTAGTTCCATTATTAAAAGAACAGTCTAGTTAACGGGTGTGTATTTGTTAATAAATCATTTTAATAAATTTGTTATACCATTTTTATGAGAAATATAAAAAAATTACTGAAAAAACAGTTGTCTTTTGTTTTCCGTAAAAATTTCTAAAAATATTTTTTAAACCAATATTGTTAGGGTATTCGTTAAGTTTTCCCTGTAAAGAAAGTGTTGTTGTCTTATTAGAATAATTGCAAGCAACAAAAGATAGGCCCGCCATCAATGTCACTGGTATGGCTTATCTTTGCAAACCAACATCAAGCCTTATTATTCGTCTTTGAATTAAAATAATTTTGATTTTTTTTAATTGTATACAGTAAAAAAAATTCTTAATAAATAATTATACTGCCAAAAAGAGTAATATAATTTAGTCAAAATTTAAGCATTTTGTCATAAAAATTAATATGGGTTACATGTTGTACATCTTTAATAATTATAAGGAAAAATTATAAATACCATCCTATTTTATGAGAAATTTATTCTAAATTTAATGGAATTTGATAATATAGCTATAGGGTAGGAATTTGTTCCCCCCACATTTGATTGTTATCCGACCGCGGTGCCTGGCGCGATGCGGTTTTTGTCCTTCGTCCCCGAGTGCAGGCACGAGCAAGCAAGCGCCTAGCTTGGACTTGTACTCGTCGAGTCCCACATCGGTTAGAAAGAGCGCCCCACTACCCTTTATAATGCTTCAGGAGCTTGGGTAGTGTACCATCACTCACATGTGAGTGATGGTACACTACGTGTGAGTGATGGTACACTACCCAAGCTCCTGAAGCATTATAAAGGGTAGTGGGGCGCTCTTTCTAACCGATGTGGGACTCGACGAGTACAAGTCCAAGCTAGGCGCTTGCTTGCTCGTGCCTGCACTCGGGGACGAAGGACAAAAACCGCATCCCGCCAGGCACCGCGGTCGGATAACAATCAAATGTGGGGGGAACAAATTCCTACCCTACAATAGCAAATACCAACAATACTAAAATACCAGAGAAGATATTTATATTCAAAGTTAAATAAGCTAAAATACTTGATAATTAGCTTAATTAAAAATAAGTAGCTTCTTAGACCAAAAAAAAAAAGATAGAATAAATTTTATATATGTAAAAGCAAGAACCTTTCATGTAGTAGTGGCTCCACCATGTGGTACATTTTTTAGAAGAAAGGAGAATATAATGAAATTTTGATGTTAGTTTATAAGATTTATATGAGAAAAATTTATTAGAAATATGGTGTTCCTGCTAAAATATTCTTACTTTTGTAATGGTGGAAACTAATGATGCTAGGATCGTCAGTAGAGATGTTCGTCCAGACCGAGATCGTCACAGACCCTGAAATGACCAGGCAACACAAGAAAAATAGACACCGGTGTGGCGCCAGCCACTAAGCCTCCAATGCCAAAGTTAGAAACAGGCTTCCTGAATTGGAAAGATAAAACTATTTTCAACCAAAAGTATCTGGATTATCAATATTCAATTTTATGCGTACCCTTTCATCCTCCTCTTCTAGAAGTATATATAGATGATCATTTCTAGTCGTTGGTTTCGTAGTAATTGTGGTGTTACTGCAGAATTTGTAACGCACGTATTCAATGTTGAGTCGACAGATGTGTCTTCGACGGTATCAACATTTACTGCCATCTTTTGTAACGATCTATCTGGACGATGTAGGCATCGGGGTCGTGCATGAATATCGTCCTTAAGAGACAAGGACGAAGACTTTTTTATTGGGACCATCAGTTGCCCCCTCATTCCAAGGTCGTCCATGACGTGGACGGTTTTTGGAATGTGAGAAGTTTTTTTTTTTTTTTTTTTTTTTTTTTTTTTTTTTTTTTTGACGCTTGGGGAAGTGTTCCTCGCATTAATTGCCTTATGGCGGCGTGGCAGGCGATGTGGCCACGTGTTTAGTTTTGATCGGCGAGGAAGTTCCATTCTTGGTGAAATGCCTTTTCAGTTTCCCGCGATTTCCAAGACCTACTTCAATCTTTTGCTTGTTTCTATTTGCTTCTTCATCTTCTTCTTCTGCATTTGGTTTCTCTGTTATTTTCAGCTTTCCCTTTTTTTTTAGTCGTTTGATTTTTCCGAGTTTGCCGTTGCCGTTGCACAGTCTTTTACGATTTCCTTCCTCCTTTCAGGTGCGTATCCCTTCTTTTATGCCCTTTTTCCTATTTCTTTTTTCAATACTTTCCTTTTTCGAAACATTCTTCTTATTTTTGCCTCTCTCTTTTTATATATATATATATATATATATATATATATATTTTTTTTTTCTCTTGATGATGGGTTACGCTGAGTTTAGGCAAATTTCTCCCTCCATCGCCTTTCTTTTTGCCCGTTTGGGAGGTCTGTTGGAGGTTTCCGGTGACCGGTACCCACAAATTGGGTATTTTGTGGTGGGGGGTAGTGGCTTGGAGTTAGTGTTGGGTGACTTACATCCATTGTTGTCACAGTCTTTTTCTTGGTTCAAGTCGGTTCGTAGGGTCCTTAGGGGGGAAAATGGATTCCCCAGTGAGATCAGGTGGTCAGGAGAGGGGTTCGTCCTCCGGTGTGGTTGTGGATGGTGCTGTGATGGACACAGCCACCTCCGCGCTTCCTGCTTTGTCCGTTGCTCCTTCTACTTCTTCTCCTACCCCTCGTCCATTCCATGCCCTTAAGGAGAAATGTAATTTGAAGGTAGATGTTTTTAGTAAGTTTAGGGATAGATTTCAATTTCCAGTGGATACTAGGGTTCATCTACCGAGGAAAGGCGAGAAGGCCTGTGCATTTGCTCACGGTGAGGTTTGCTTCTACGAGGCAGCCTTCTTGTGCGGTTTACGATTCCCTGTCCATCCATTTATTATGGAGCTTCTAGATCACGTTCAAATTGCCCCCAGGCAACTTATGCCCAATTCTTAGAGAATTGTTATAAGCTGTATGGTGATCTGGACGACAATAGCAGATGGAGAGATGATCACCGTGAACGAACTTACTCATTTTTATCGTTTGAAAGAGTCCAGGGAATTTGGATATTACGAGCTCGTCCCTTGGGATAGGAGGTCTCGTATAGTAGTTGATTTTCCTTCGTCCTTTCGATATTGGAAGTCAAGGTACTTCTTCGTGTCTGGTGATGGTTGGGAGACCTTATCAGATGATTTTTGGGGGAATGTCCCTAGGTTGTTGCGCCGGTGGGAGACCCCTCGTCTTGGTGCGTTTTGTTATTTATGCTTCCTCTTTCTAGCGTCGCACCTGTTTCTTAGTCGTCCATCTGACCTTGTGTGTTTTTTGCTTTGTTGGGCAGTGAAAGAGCGTCCTGACCTTGATAGTCAATTTGAAGGAAGGGTTCAGGAAGCGATCGAATACGCCAAGACGATCGAAGATTTCGACGACCTTATTGACCCGCGAACTTTAGCTTATCATTGCTTGGGGCCTGAACCTTCACCCTACGTTCTTCAGGCAATTAATCGCGAGCAGAGAAAACGTAAGTGGCTTTGGTATGACAGATTTCCTTTACTTTCACATTTTTGTTTCCTAACCTTTCTTTGTTTCTTACTGTAGAAATGACGAGCAAATTTAAGAAAGATATGTACGCGAAGATCAAGGGGAAGAAAAACGAGCCCCTTTCGAGTATTGGTCAGAAGACCTTGAAATTTACAGACAGAGAAAGAGAAAAAGAGAGAGAGAAAGAAGTGGCAGAGAGGGGTTCTTCTACCCCAACTTTGGACGAGGCGAGGACAGCATCTCCTGCTGTCTCGATCAAGGAAGTTCCTGGTCCCAAAAGGCAAAAGACGGGACACAAAGGTAAAGAAAAGGTAGGTTCCAATATTTGAAGTGACGCAGGTGCTGCCGTGGCTCGTGTGAATGATTTTTTAACTTTGGAGGAGAAGATGGAGATCGCTCGGATGCCTTCACACGAGATGGTGAATGATCACATTCACAAACTCATCCAAGTATACCTTTCTCGCCTTTTTCATCGTCCTCTTTTTTTTTTTCTTTTTGTTGTTGTTTTCTTTTTTTTTTCTTTTTTCTTTTTTTTAAAGTTTTTATTCTCAGGTGCTGGGGGAGACGATGCATCTGACTTTGCAATTTTTGGCGAGCAAAGAGAAAGCTGTCATGGCTACTTCGAAGGTAGAGGCTTTGGAGGCTGAAGCATCAGGCTTGCGAAAGGACCTGATCGCGGCGATGGACGCACATAACACCTCCAAGGAGCAAGTTACGGTTTTGACTGAGAATCTTGAAGCTGAAAAGCTACAAGTAAAACAGAAAGACGAGCTCCTTACATCCGCCGGCCAGAGGATGAAAGCTGCTATTGCTAAGGCCGTCCTTGCCTTCCAGTCTACAGATGAATATAACACTATTTTGTTCCAGTGGTATTTCAAGGGGTTTGAGCTGTTGAGAAGATATTTAGTTAAGCATGGGCAAGGAGTGAATCTGGATGATTTGGACTTTGAAGCCGTAGACAGGGAGATAGATACGAACGAGGCTACCCTTGCGGATCAGGCTTCTGCGGCTTCAGGCAGGGATCCTCCGGTGGCTGACGAGGGTGGAGATGATGCTCCAAACTGATGATGTTCAAATTTAAATACTTGTAATAATTCTTTTTATATGCCCTGTAGGTGCTTGGGCTTTTTGTGAGAAACAGCTTCTGGTCCCGGTATGTTTTGGGGGTTTCTTTTTGGATGAACACTTTTTTTTTCCTTTACAATTTGCACATTTAAGTATAATTACTGCTACATTTGATACTTTCCTTTGAAAGAATTATGTCACTTCAAGGGTTTATTTTCCTCATCTATCTGTGGACTTTGAAATTTTTTTTTCTTTTTTTGTTGGAGTATTGTAGGATGATGTGCACCCTTTTGGTGGGTTTTGTGTCTTCTTGATTTTGATGTTATATGAACGATCTACTTCCATCAAATGATTTTCATCGTCTTTTCGATCTATACAATGTACCTTCTTCATGGGTACTTCAAAGTCTTTTCGATCTGGACGATGCGAATACCCTTTGAAGGCTTTCATCGTCTTTTTGATCTAGACATTGTATCTTCTTCGTGGGTACCCTGGAGTCTTTTTGATCTGGACGATATGAATACCCTTCGAAGGCTTTCATCATCTTTTTGATCTAGACATTGTACCTTCTTCGTGGGTACCTTGGAGTCTTTTTGATCTGGACGATATGAATACCCTTCGAAGGCTTTCATCGTCTTTTTGATCTAGACATTGTACCTTCTTCGGGGGTACTTTTGAATATATATAATTAGAAAGTGAAATTACTGCATGATGTTATTGAAATGCTGGACGATCACTTAGGAAATCCTGAATAATTACTTATACAATTTTGCTCGAAATATATATAACTTGTAGTACAAAGCACAGGATTAAATTATACGAATGAAAAGTATGGCATTAAAGTATCAATAAAATGGCTTACAATTATGCACTGTCCTTTTCTTCGTAGTACCTCTTTAAATGCTCGACGTTCCAGGGACGAGGTAGTTTCTTTCCCCCAAGGTCTTCTAGGTGGTAACTCCCTCGTCTCGAATAGTGGACGATCCGGTAAGGTCCTTCCCATGTTGGGCCTAGTTTGCCTTGTGTAGAATCCTTTGTAGCAGGCGTTACTTTTCGAAGGACGAGGTCACCGATGTTGAATCTTTTCATCCTCACCCTCTGATTGTAGTATTCTGCCATCTTCCGCTGGTACTTGGCCGTTCTCTGAGAGGCTTGGTCTCTAACTTCGTCCAGACAATCTAGGTTCAACTTCAACTGGTCTTCATTGCTTTTTTCGTCAAAAAACTCCCTTCTGGTGCTAGTAAGGCCTACTTCGACCGAAATGACTGCCTCTGTACCGTATGTTAGGTTGAAGGGAGTTTCTCCTATTGGTGTTCTTGTCGTCGTCCTGTAAGCCCATAAGACACCTGGTAGTTCTTTGGGCCATGCTCCCTTTGCCCCCACTAACCGGGACTTGATGATCTTGAGTAAGGTTCGGTTAGTTACTTCCGTCTGCCCGTTGGCATGAGGATGTCCAGGTGAAGAGTACTTGTTCTTGATACCTAGGCCTGAGCAAAATAATCTGAACCCTTGGCAATCGAACTGACAACCGTTGTCTGAGATGATCGTCCTTGGAATTTTGAACCTGCAAATAATATTTTTCCAAACAAAATTTTGTACCTGAGCCTCTGTGATTGTTACAAGAGCTTCTGCCTCGACCCATTTTGTAAAATAATTAATTGCGACCAGCAGGAACTTTACTTGTCTCTTTCCTTGTGGTAGGGGGCTCATGATATCGATTTCCCATTACGCGAATGGCCAGGGTGAAGAGATAGTCGTCATTCTTTCTCCTGGAACTCGCTGAATGTTTCCATATCTTTGACAGCTGTTACATCTCTTCACAAAATATGATGCGTCCTGCTGCATCGTCGGCCAGAAGTAACCTGCTTGCATGATCTTTCTGACGAGGGATCTTGACCTCATGTGGTCTCCACAAATTCCTCCGCGCACCTCTTCGAGGACGTACCTGGCCTCTTCTTCCTCCAGGCATTTCAGGTAGGGTTGAGAGAAACCTATTCTATAGAGTTAATCATTCAATATGGTAAATCAGGCAGCTCGTTTACGGACTTTCCTGGCCTCATCAGTGTCTGATGGTAATCGTCCATCCTTGAGGAAGGACAGAATCGGGCTCGTCCATCCTTGGTGGGTGTGTACAGAGAAATTTTGCATTTCTTTGATGCTGGGGAGGTTTTGCTTTTCTAGTTTCCACCTGCTTGTCACGTCCGGGACATCTATTGAGGCGCTCCGTGCCACTTCGTCGGCTTCCACATTCTGCTCTCGTGGAATCTGTATAAACTCCACATGATTAAAGTTGCCTACTAGTTGGTTCGTCAATTTGAGATATTTTCGCATCCTTGCTTCCTTTGCTTCAAAATCTCCCCTGGCTTATCCAATGACGAGTTGCGAATCACTCTTGATCATAACATTTTCAGCTCCCAGTGCCTGAGCTAACCTGAGTCCTGTTAGCAGGGCCTCATACTTTGCTTCGTTATTGGTCACGGGGAATTTCAGTTGAACCCCATATTTGAGAACATTTTCCTAGGGGGAAACAATAACGATGCCTGCTCCTCCTCCTTTTTGTGTGGACGACCCATCTGTATTAATCGTCCAAATGTCCTCTCGACCTTCTTCTTGTTTGTTGATGGTGAATTCTGCTATAAAATCCGCTAACACTTGAGCTTTTATGGCTGTACGCGGACAGTATTCGACATCAAACTGGCTAAGCTCAATTGCCCACTGCACCATTCGTCCAGCCGCCTCGGGTTTGTTCATTGCTTTCTTGATGGGTTGGTCTATCATTACTTTGATCGAGTTGGCCTGGAAATAGGGACGAAGTTTTCTCGAGGCCACTATTAGGGCGAAGGTGATTTTTTCTATTCGTGGATAACGAGCCTCAGCTCCCTGGAAGGCCTGACTGACATAATACACATGGAGTTGTCTCTTATCTTCTTCTCTGATTAGGGCCGCACTTACTGTCGTAGCAGACACTGCCAGGTATAAGAACAGATCTTTGCCCTCTTTGGACGGACTTAACAGTAGGGGATTACTCAAGTATTGCTTCAAGTCATGGAACGCCGCCTCGCATTCCTCTGTCCAAACAAACACCTTCTTTAGGGTTTTGAAGAAAGGGAGGCATTTATCCGTTGCCCTCGAGATGAACCTGTTAAGGGCTGCCACTCGGCCTGTGAGGAATTGCACTTCTTTAATCATCCTTGGTGAAGACATCTCGAGAATGGCCTTCACTTTTTCCGAATTCGCTTCAATTCCTCTTCGCGAAACCATAAACCCAAGGAACTTCCCTGAAGAAACTCCGAAAGCGCATTTGGAGGGGTTCAACTTCATGCTGTATTGTCCGAGCGTATCGAATGTTTCTTTGAGGTCGTCTAGGTGATTATCCTCCTCTTTGTTCTTGACGAGCATATCATCAACGTACACTTCTACATTTCTCCCAATCTGTTTCCTGAACATTTGATTTATCAACCTCTGGTTCATGGCTCCTGCATTCTTCAAGCCAAAAGGCATGACTTTGTAGCACTAAAGCCCTTGGCTGGTGACAAATGTAGTTTTTTCTTGATCTTCTTCGGCCATTTGTATATGGTTGTACCCTGAAAATGCGTCCATAAACGTTAATAACTTGTGCCCGGCAGTAGAGTCAACCAACTAATCAATTCTGGGCAGGGGGAAACTATCTTTTGGGCAGGCTCGGTTTAGATCGGTGAAATCAACACACATCCTCCATTTTCCACTTGCCTTCTTGACCATGACGACGTTGGCCAACTATTTCGGATAATAAACTTCTCAAATGAAGTTTGCAGCAAGTAACTTGTTCACTTCGTCCATCACTGCTTTGTTTCGTTCAGGAGCAAAAACCCTTCGTTTTTGTTGGACGGGCTTCTTTTCCAGGTCTACGTTTAGGCGGTGTTGGATGATATTTGCAGGAATCCCTGGCATATCTTCGTGACTCCATGCAAATACATCGAGGTTGTTTTTCAAGAAACGAATGATTAATTCCTTCGTCCTTGGACTTAGATCCGTCCCCACTTGAGTCGTCTTCAATGAATCTTCTTCGACCAGCTCCACTGTTTCTAGCTTCTCCATGATCTCAGGTGATTTATCCTCGATCATCCACGTATGGTTTTCTCTGAATGCCAGGACCTCCTGATAACACTCCCTTGCCAACACTTGATCCCTTCTTTTTTCTCCCACTCCCTGTTCTGTTGGGAAGTTTACCTTCAGGCAGTATATGGAAGTAGCGGCTTTCCAACGGTTAAGAGTAGGTCGTCCAATGATTACATTGTAAGACGAAGGGGAATCCACGACCAAAAAATTGTGTCTGTTGGTTACCTGTAAGGGATACGAACCGGTAGTTACAGTCAACATCACAATACCCCGGGGGTACACTTTATCCCCGCTGAAGCTAACGAGGGGTGATTCAAAGGGACGAAGTCTATTTGGGTCTACCTTCAATTGCTGGAAAGCAGACAGGTAAATGATATCCGCTGAACTTCCATTGTCTACTAAAACTCTCCTTGTATTGAAACCTTCGATCATGATCATGATAACCAGTGGATCGTCATAAGGCTACTTTATCCCCCTGGCATCTTCCTCTGAAAAATACATATCTTGATTCGTCTGTCGCTGCTTTAAGGGAGGTAAGCTATGAACACTGTTTACCTGCCTTTGGTATGATTTTCTGAGGGACCTAAACGACCCTCCTGTGGACGGTCCCCCCACAATGGTCTTTATTTCTCCCCTTGCATTCTGTGGATGTGGTTACTGACCTTCGCTTCTTTGGAAATCCCCTCGTTGTTCTTTCTTACCATATCTGCTGGCTTCTCCTTTTTTCACATATTTTTGGAGTTTCCCTTTCTGGATAAGTTCTTCTATCTGCTCTTTCAGATCTCGGCAATCTTCCGTGTAATGCCCGTGATCTTTGTGAAAACGACAATACTTTCTCTTATCGCGTACACTAGGTGGCGATTGAAGTGGCTTAGGCCATCTGAGGTTTTGTTCGTCCTTAATTTCAGCCAAAATCTGATCAACTGGCATTACCAGTGGTGTGAACTTTGTTTGTCGAGGATTTTTATCGTCCCTCCGCCTATTCCCATCGTCATTACGTCGATCCGTTCGATCTCTTTTCTGCCCCCTTCTATCGTCCTCTTTCTCTTTCTTCTTCTCCTTTGTCTTTTCTGTCCTGTTTATGGTTGCTAGCGCGTCCTCTGCGTTCATGTATTTCTATGCTTTCAATAGCGCTTTTGCCATTGACTTGGGAGGATTCTTCGCCAAAGAAACCACAAAGTCTCTAGATTTTAATCCGGCTTTGAAGGTCGTGAGTTGTATCTTGTCGTCTGACTCGTCCACTTCTAGCATCCCTCATGTAAAGCACGTCACATAGGATCGTAAAGTTTCTTTTTCTCCTTGTTTGATTGTGAGCAAATGATCGGCTATCCTTTTTGGTCGTTGCCCACCCACGAAGTGACGAACAAAGGAACTGCTTAGCTGCTCGAAGTTGTCAATGTACAACGTTGGTAGTTTGGTGAACCACTACCGGGCTGCCCCTTTTAGGGTAGTTGGGAAGGACCGACATAGAATCTCATCAGGGGGCTGTTGGAGACCCAACGTAGTTTTGAATGTATTCAAGTGGTCTAACGGATCTTTCAATCCGTCAAAAGGTTCAAGCTGCGGCAAGCGGAACTTGGAGGATACCGGGCATTCTTGGACTGCCGTAGTGAAGCGAGAGTCAGTTTTCCTGACAATTCTCCCCAATCCTTAATCTGTTTTTCCCTTAATAGCGTTTCTCAACTCGTCCATCTCTTTCCTCATCTCCTTGAGAAAATTCGAGTTTACTTCTTCTGGAGTGCTGGCCCTCTTCCTATGGCTATCTCCGTCCTCGTCTCTATTGACTTTTATATGGTTATTTCCCTGTTGCAGTTGTTGCTTCATCTCTTGGTTCTGTTTAGTGAGTTCTTCCACTGTGGCTGCAAGTGCTTGAATTTGCAGGGCCAATGCAGCAGGGTCCGGGTTAGAACTAGACTCCATCTCGTTAGAATAGGAGAATGTTCCTAAACTGAATGCTCAAGAACAATAAATATCCTTCCCACAGACAGCGCCAAACTGATGATGCTAGGATCGTCAGTAAAGATGTTCGTCCAGACCAAGATCGTCACAGACCCTGAAATGACCAGGCAACACAAGAAAAATAGACACTGGTGTGGCGCCAGCCACTGAGCCTCCAATGCCAAAGTTAGAAACAGGCTTCCTAAATTGGAAAGATAAAACTATTTTCAACCAAAAGTATCTGGATTATCAATATTCAATTTTATGCGTACCCTTTCATCCTCCTCTTCTAGAAGTATATATAGATGATCATTTCTAGTCGTTGGTTCCATAGTAATGGTGGTGTTACTGCAGAATTTGTAACGCACATATTCAATGTTGAGTCGACAGATGTGTCTTCAACGGTATCAACATTTACTGCCATCTTTTGTAACAGTCTATCTAGACGATGTAGGCATCGGGGTCGTGCATGAATATCATCCTTAAGAGACAAGGACGAAGACTTTTTTATTGGGACCATCAGAAACAAAGACCAACAAAAGAAAAATAAATAAATTTAACAACACACAATCAAGAATGTAAAAGCAATTATTGAAGGATATTTTTATTTTTATTGTCAAAATGATATTTGCATTTTTTTAGTAGGCATGAAACAAGTCTATCTATATCGGTCACAATATCATGCAATTTTAAAATTTTAAACACATATAGTATGATCAAATTATTAAAATAGTTTAATTGTCTTTCTATTTTGTCTATAAAGTATGACACTAAATATTATAAATTTTTACAAGAAAAATTATTGAAATATTGGAGGAAACTAACAAAATGCACCACACATTGATAAGATCCAAGATCTTATATGGATATAGCTGAATTCAAGAACAGCTGGCCTCCAAAAAAAGAGGGTGAGGGTGAGAGAGAATCAAAGAGAGAGAGAGAAAGAAAGAAAGGAATCAAGAACTTCTATGTTATTGCTTATCTTCTCATGTGAGTATACTCAAGTATATATGTACAAGCCTTGTCAGAGTACTCAACTAATCAATCAACTAATCAATGATTACAACCAATGATTTACTAACAATCAACTAACTAATCAATGATTAACAGTGCAGTAACCAACTAACTAACAGTGCAATAACCAACTAACTACCCAACGACTAGCAACAATACTAAATGACTTAACTAACTGACTTACTCAGCACCCTTGGTACAACTTAGCAGCTCACTCAGTGGCCTTGTATCAATACTCCCCTCCTCAAAGCACCTTGCCCACAAGGTGAGGAAACTGCTGTCGAAATTGATATAAATCTTCCCAAGTAGCATCCTCTGGAGTGCACCCCTGCCACTGCACCAAAACTTGAGCGACTGCTCTATTCCTAAACTAGAGAGACCTATCTTTCAAGACTGCCATAGATCCCAGAATGAAAGAACCTTTTGATGTAACAGCAGGAAGTTGAGAGATAGGAGTAACCTGGTGTCCCAACTTAGCCTTGAGACAGGAAACATGGAAATCATGGTGAATCTGAGAACCTGGGGGTAATTCTAGTTTGTATGCCACTACTCCAAACTTTTGTATGACTTGGAAAGGACCATAGAACTTTGGAGACAACTTACCAAGTGTGTTATGCTTCAGGGACCTCTGCTTATAGGGCTACAACCTCAAATACACCCAATCCCCCACTGCAAAACTCCTCTCAGATCTGTGCTTGTCTACTTAAAACTTCATTCTTTCTTGAATGAGCAGCAAATTCTACTCAAGTAATGACAGAACTTGCTACTTATACTTCAAATGCTCATCAACAACTCCCACCAAAGTTGTTCCAGGGATATAATCTAACAACCTTGGAGGTGAACAACCATATAAAGCTTCAAAAGGAGTTAACTTGGTAAAGGTGTGAAAGTTGGTGTTAAACCAAAATTCAGCTAATGGTAACCATTCTACCCAAGCAATAGGCTTATCAGCTACAAAAGCCCTCAAATATTGCTCTAAACTCCTGTTTACCACTTTAGTTTGATCACCTGTTTCGGGATGGTAAGCTGAAGATGTGACTAACTCCGCACCTTGAAGTTTCATTAATTCACTCCAAAAACGAGAGGTGAAAACTGGATCCCTGTCACTTACCACAGAAGCATGCATACCATGTAATTTGAAAATGAATTGCACATATAAAGATGCAACCTTAGATGCAATATAAGGATGGGACAAGGCAATAAAATGGACATACTTAGTGAACCTATCCACTACTACCAAGATTACATTCTTCAATTGAGATCTAGGTAGTCCCTCAACAAAGTCCATGCTCACAGCTAGCCAAGGTTTGGAAGGAATGGGTAAAGGTTGAAGCAATCCAGCTGGTTTACAATTTTCATACTTGACCCTTTAACAAATGTCACATTCCTCGATGTACTGTTTCAAATCTTTCTTCGAGCCAAACCAATAAAAATCTTGTTTCACTCTATGTAAGGTCTTTAAATAACCTGAGTACCCCCCAATGGTTCATTATGGACATGTTGTAAGATTGAGGACTTGAGAACACTTGTAGGTCCCGAATAAATTCTACCTTTAAAGATTAGTAGTCCATTAAATAAGGAGAATCCCTTAGGGGTTATACCACCAGCCTGAAAGGTGGATAGAATGGATTGAATAGCTGGATTAGATGCATAACTAGCCTTGAGTTCAACTACCTAAGTTGGAGTAGGGAAGGAAATGATACATAAAGTTCCCAAGGTAGTAGTAGCTAAAATGGTTAAATCAGTAACAGCATTACCAACTATAGAATCATAACACCCTTGAGTTGAAGTTTTAGCTGACTCAGACTCTTCCACTCACCTTAACAAAGCATCTGCCACTACATTATCAATACCCTTCTTGTACTCAACAACAAAAGTAGAGTCTAACAACTTAGACAACCATTTTTGTGGAATTGGTGTGCCTATTTTCTGATGTAGCAAATATTTGAGACTTTGCTGGTCTATTTTGATGATAAATGCATTACCAATCAAATAAGGTCTCCACTTCTTCACTACAGTAACTAAGGCTAAAAATTCTTTCTCATAAGTGGATAAGGCAAGGGCTCTACCTTTTAATGCTTGACTGTGAAAAGCAATGGGTCTTTGCTCTTGCATAAAAACAGCACCTAAGCCACGTCTTGAAGCATCACATTTCACTGTGAATGTCTTAGAGAAATCAGGCAAGGCTAACACAAGAGGGCTGGACATTGCCAATTTGAGTTGATGGAAGGCTTTTTTAGCTTCATGAGTCCAAGAAAAAGAGTTTTTCTTCAAAAGTATTGTTAAAGGGGCTGCAATATGACCATACCCTCTGACAAATTTCCCGTAATAGCCAGTGAGGCCTAGGAATCCCCTCAATATCACGCCCCAAACCCCAAAGGGTCCAAAGCACGAGAAAGACATCTCAAAGTACCTGTAGATTTTTCCTTTTTGACAATCCAATCCACATAAATCGTATCAAGTACCAACATCAAGAATTATCATAATAATTTCATTGAATATACTCTCAAAAGAAGTCAGAGCTTTAAGCAGTAATTATAAAGACCATTGGCCACAAAAGAATAGAGGTCTGAATAAATAATTACATAACATTAGCTTGTCCCATCAGTGGGAATAAAGTCACAACCACTGTAATATATAAAAGAATGAGTCACGCCTATTCTAAGATATACATCATTTAATATCTCTATTACAAAAGTTCAGCCTCTATCAGTAGTTAGTTTAACTACTGTTAGCCATCAAAAAGTTGTCTTAAAAGATTGTTGTTTACTCTGAAAAATTTATAAAATAATGGAATGAGATAGAGCCTAGTAAGTAGCATAATTAACGGGGGTGGAGGAAATGCAAGTTCCATGTTCAATAATAGTAATATGATATGATAAAAATGATTGAATAATGAAACACAAAGTTTCTCAAAATAAATATCTTGAAACTATATACTATAATCTGTGAGCGCCAATAATATTTTTTCCAAAGCCATAATATCTAATTTAAGGTAAATTATCACAAATAACCCACACTACCACATAGACCAGTCAGGTGATCCACCCATTCATAACTGGCATGATATTGTCCTCTCTAGTATGCAGACTCTTGGTCCAATAACAGCAGCCTCACCCATACCTTCAAGGTTTTTCTCTCCTTCCATGGGCAGCAGAGAGAGCGCGTCAAATAGGACCTCTCTTGCATGTGGTCTCTTGGCCCCATGGGCAGCAGCCTCAACCACACACAATCAAGAGACCTCTTCCCCCCATGAGTAGTAGGGAAGAACGCGTCATCTAAAGTGAAAGAGCACTGACCTGAATCTGATTCTGTTGTCACAAAGACTATGGAAACCAAATCGAGTGATCATCAAGAAATCACACATGGCATGGTGTTAAAACCACATAAAGCTCACAAGTTACATTACTTTAAAACACATAGTTTATATCCAAGTAATTTCAGAAAAACCTTAAATAATCTAACTTCTACAAAGTTTGTAATGTTTTTAACTTCATTCTTGTCATAAGATTTTCTATCAATTTCCCACATAACAAGACAAGATAAGTAACTTTAAATTTTATAATATACCATAAAATCCATGATTTCCTTATCAAAGATTTAAATAAAAGATGCTCATTTTTTCATATCAACAATTCATGCATTTTCCCAAATGCAATACCAAATATGATGCATTTTCATACATATAATCATATATATATTAAGGTTACAACACAATAGTTTTTAGAAAAATATAGTTTTAATATGTAGTTTCCAAAAGCGTGTCTAACCCAAAAATAACATTTATGCAACATGGTTATTTTCCAAAAATCCCATTAAAAAGCTACTTTCCTCGCAACCGCAAAAGCCTAATTCTCCAAGTTCCAAGGAGATTAGCTAGAACCTAAACAATATCAAGTAAACTTATCACAATAAGTATAAAGCTTGAAATTGTATCTAGCTACAATTTAGAAATTGCCAAATAAGCACTTAATTAGGCAAGCCTAGTATTTAACCTTATCAATACTAATATATTCCACTTCCAAAGTTTCTCAACAAATTGTTTCACAAGGCATAAACTCCAATTTATAAAGTTAACCCATCTAATATCATTTCCAACATCATGACTAGCTTCCATAAAATTTACACTACATCATTAAGAGACTCATGAAAGCAAAATCAAAATATCCTCCTAGACAAGAAATTTAGAACTTCAACTAACTCCAAATAAACTCAATGGCAATGAAAAAATTAGATTTACCAATCATCACATGCTATAACTCAAAACCTCTCAATTTTCCACCATACATAAACCTTAAGTAGTCATCATTAGCACAAACCATAAGCCCACTCATCAAATAATTTCATCAATGCAAAAGCCGTACATAAAAACACATAAATATCACTTCCGATGCACATAAATTACATGGGTATCATTATAAAAGCTTAGATAAAAATATAACCTCAAGCACATATTAAACCAACCAAAAAGAATAGAAAGTTTTACTTCAAATAAAGGGATGATGATGCTTAGGGATTCGTAAGGATTTTTCCGGTTCTCTTGCCGAAAAATGATGGTGAAAATGGTGGTGGCGGTGGTGTGGAAGTACCAGTGAGAGAGGATATAAGAGTAGAGAAGAGTGTGTTCAAGTGAAAAGAAAAGAGAAAGGAACAAATGAGAGATATGGCCAGATATGAGAGGGTGAGATGGATTGAAATGATTGGTAGGTAGTGGGGTTAGGTAGGGCACATGGGAACTTCAAAAAATCTTATCTTTACTTTTTTTTTTCTTTTTTTTTGACTGACTAGGACGTTACACTCAAAGATTTAATATTCTTAGGTACAGGCCATTCTTGCATAGCCTGGATCTTCTTAGGATCAGTTTTTACACCTTCCTTAGAGATGATATGTCCAAGATATTCCACTTCTATACAAGCAAACATGCATTTGGACATCTTAGCATACAATTGATTCTTAGCCAACACTTCCAAAACCGCTCTAAGATGTTCCACATGGTCAATCATGCTTCTACTATACACCAGAATGTCATCAAAGAAAACTAGAATAAATCTTCTAAGATATGGCTTAAACACCTAATTCATTAAATATTGAAAGGTAGAAGATGCATTTGTTAACCCAAAGGGCATCACCAAAAATTCATAGTGCCCTTCATAAGTCCTAAAAGCAGTCTTAGGAATCTTGTTCTCTCATTCTGATTTGATGATATCTAGACCTCAAGTCTAATTTGAAATAAATGCAAGCCCCATGTAATTCATCCAAGAGTTCATCTATAATAGGAATAGAGTATTTATCTTTTATAGTAAGCTGATTTAATGCCCTATAATTTATACATATACGCCATGAACCATTTGATTTTCTTACTAAAGGGATAGGGGAAGCAAAAGGGCTTTGACTATTTTGTATAAAACCTACTTCTAACAACTCTTTCACTATTTTTTCAATCTCAGTTTTTTGGTAGTATGGGTACCTGTATGGTCTTTGGCAGATTGGCTGAGTCCCCTCCTTGAGGTTAATTTGATGCTTATGACCTCTCATAGGAGGTAAGCCCACTAGTGTAGCAAAAACTCCATAGAACTCTTGCAACAAGGTAGCAATCTCAACTGGGAGGGAAGATTGCTCTATTGTTGAACCATGAGTTGTTATCTGCAAAATCAATCCACTCCTAGTAGGTTCTTTGAAGAATTGAACCCTATCCTGTATCTCAGGACCTGTTGGTTGAGTTTTAATTCCCACAACACCACTTGCTTGCCTCCATAAGTAAATTCCATAAAAAGGTGTTTGAAATCCCAGTTGATGACTCGCAAGGTACCAAGCCATTGAGTCCCCAAAACCAAGTCACAACCTCTTAATGGCAACGCACGCAGTTGAACCATGAAAATCTAACCATGTATGAACACAGGAACATCCTTGCACCCCTTGTGTGTTGATGGTCTCCCCATTGGCCACCTTTACTTCAAGAATCTATGACACATCAACTGGAATTTGAAGACCAAGAATTAAGGATGCATCAATGAAGTTGTGAGTGCTTCTAGAATCCACAAGAATTACCAAGGAAATAGTTTTGATTCTTCCCTTAACTCACATTGTTCCTGGAGTAGGACTACCAACCAAGGCATAAAGAGTAATTTCAACTTCTACCTCATTTTCTTGTACCCTAGCAGTGGTAACCCCATCTTCAATCTTAGTAAGTTGTACCCCACAACCAGAATCTTGGACCATCTCTACTCCTTCCAGCAAAAACAGAGTAACATTCTTACATTTATGCCCAGGTACCCACTTATCATCGCAATTATAACAAAGGCCCTTTTTTTTTTCTTTCTTCCATTTGAGCAGGAGAAATCCTCTTAATTGGAATTTTGTTCCTAGTGTTAATTGGGGTAATAATTCTTGGTAAACCAAGCAAGGAAGGCCTAACCTGCTCAAGTGAACCCTTGTAACTCTTCTTGCATCCCAACAGGTACTCTTCTTGGATTTTTGCCAACCCAAATGCTACAATAAGAGTAGAGGGGTTCAACATCCTCACAGGCAGCCTCACCTCATCCTTTTAGCCACTCAAAAAACAGCTTAATTTGTGTTGTAAAGACAACCCCTTAATCCTATTGGATAAAACCTCGAATTCCCCTTTGTATAGTGCCACTGTTGATGTCTGCCTTAACCTAGTCAGAGCCTCCATGGGATCATCATAGGCTGTAGACCCAAATCTGATTAACAAAGCTTGTACCAATGCCTCCCAGTTACCAAATACACCAACATCGTCACCTTCTTGAAACCAAACCAAGGCTTCTCCATCCATGTGAAAGGATGCCATCATCAACTTCTCATGTTTTGGTATCCTATAGTACTTGAAGTATTGAATGGCTTTGTAAATCCAAGAAGTTAGCTCCTCACCACAAAATCTGGAAAATCTAGCTTCATAAGCCTTGACATGCTTGGGACGAGACTATGGTTGTTAAGAGCTTCAGGGGTGTGTGAATTCTCATGGTTAGGTTCTTCATTTTCTGCAGCATTTAGCTTTTGCAATATTGTAGCTAATTGTTAGCTCATTTCATTCAGGGTACGAGTGTGAATGCTGGTAATCTTATGAATTTCTTGTAGGTCTTTGGTGTGGTGGTCTATGGTGGATTTGAGGGAAGCAATGGTTTCATTGAGAATGGTGGTAGCTCGTGTTTCAGTCATGGTGGAGGTAGGAATCACAGGGAAGACCTGCTCTAATACCAATTGATAAGATCCAAGATCTTATATGGATATAGCTGAATTCAAGGACAGTTGGCCTTCAAAGAAAGGGGGCGAGGGAGAGAGAGAATCAGAGAGAGAGAGAAAGGAATCAAGAACTTCTATGTTATTGCTTATCTTCTCATGTGAGTTTACTCGAGCATATATGTACAAGCCTTGTTAGAGTACTCAACTAGTCAATCAACTAATCAATGATTACAACCAATGATTTACTAACAATCAACTAACTAATCAATGATTAATAGTGCAGTAACCAAGTAACTACCCAAGGACTAGCAACAATACTAACTAACTCACTCAACACCCATGGTAAAACTTAGCAACTCACTCAGTGGCCTTGTATCACACATTAGAACTCTGTCATATACTTACATCTAATGCAGAATTTAGAGTCTTTTATGCTTGATCTAATATAGAATTTAGAATCCTAACAATAAACCATTAAGCCTAGTGTGTTTACGAGCATGAAGTACAGTAAACAATTGATCAAATATAATAGATTTTTAGTTTTTGCATACCAATTTGAGTCTGACAAATTGCTTCATAGATAGAAGCATAAAAATCTCTATTAAGAGATCTTCACAGCTAGTCACCATAGCAGCCGATTTGATGGGTTTCTTGTTTCTGTTTTGTTCTTGTAACTCTTATTTCCCTCTTCTTTAGTCTCCAATGTTAGCTTTAGAATTTATTAGAAAACTCTAAAAGCAATTTCCTTGTGAATGACCAAACAAGAAAATATTTGTTGTCGTTGTTGTTATTAGGTACACGGGAAATCAAAGCTCTATAATGAGTTTGTAAAGGTGGGTTGTGCTTCTTATATATAAAGATGAGCAATTACGACATAATATGGAATGCTTGTAACAAAATCTATTTTAAACAGCTTCAAGTCCCCCTAAAGATTTTTTTTTTTGGTAATTAGGCGACCTCCCAAAGACTATTCTATTTTGAGAGTAACTATTCTAAATCTAAGTTTATTAAAAATATATATTCTCAAACTTGTATAACTATATAACATAATTCATAGGTTAATACACCATTCGTCCCAAATGACAAAATTTAGCTATAAAATTGATTGTAACTTAAGACTACAACCTTACTCAATATCTTTTTATTGGAGGTGAATCTTGACAAATTCACCATTGGATTACATCTTCATCTTATATCCTTCATACTTGCAAAATTTTTAGAAAATTAAATATCAATAGCTATGTCATCAATAAATTGTTTAAATTACAAGTTTTTGTAGTTTAAAATTATGCATAAAATATAAGCTTATAGATCATATAGTAAATAATGTTCAATTGACACAAAATTTGACATATGTATTAAGAGAGTAAAGAATATACAATTTAAGGGTTAAATTTTCAAAATATGTAGTTATATTTATTTTATTGAGTAAAGTTGTAGCTAAACTTTGTCCCGTCCCAAATTGCTAGTCCTCTATTTTATTTGATGTCCCAAAATAAAGTTCTCTTTTAAAAGTCTATAAATAAATTTCCTATCATACCCATCATTTCATTATAAGTTTAAATTAAGGATGGTAGTTTTGGAAACTTTTATAATTCTATGTAAAATAAAATGCATTAAATAATGAGACAGAGAAAGCGCAAAAAAGTTAAGACTAGTGTTAATTTACTTGCATTTACTGGGTTGGAGTGTCAAGTTTACTCCCAGTGTAACTAATAATTACTAAATACCAAAAAACCAAAAGCTACACCTCAATTGGTTTGACTAAACAGTAATTCTAAGGAATAATATTTATTAATTTTGCTTTTGTTAACAGGTGCCTTCATGCACTCATCCAGGATGCTTTGAGCCCGTTTGGGATGTGATCGATGCAAGTTTCAGTTTATTTGAGTTTTTAGTTTCTTTTGGTATTATTCATAGATCTTATTGCACTTTTTGGTATTATTCATGGGTCTCATTGTATTATTCAACTAACTTTTAACTTTTTTTCTATACTTTCAACAACAAAAATTTTAGTTTCAACTAAATAAGTTGTTCCTATAAAAAGTTAATAAACAAATACCTTTTAAGTATTTAACTGAAAGCAACTCAAGTCCCCATAAAAATCCAATTAACTGTTTTATAAAATTCAACCTCATCGAATGACTTAAAACACTCGTTAACTAGACTCTTATTTTTTTACAATGTGGACACTTTTATTTAAGTCTAACATTAATATCACTTTTTTTATACACAAATCCCGACAAATCACACCAATAATGATTAAAAAAAAGGCTAAATCACAAATTATACTCTTTAACTTTGCCTAAAATTCAATTCAAACATGTAATTTCACTTTCATTTAGTCTAGTCCTCCAAATTTCAATTATTTAATTTAGTCATTCCATTAATTTTCATTAGAATTGCATTGTTAGTAACCCCTAAAACGACTTTGTTTTTTGGTCCCGTTGTAGGACACTTAATGGCAGTTTTCTAATGGAAGTAGACGGGATGATTGAATGGTACAAAGTTAAAAAGTTCGATGGTTGAATTGAGCGAAAATGAAATTACATGATTGAACTGAATTTTAGGCAAAGTTAAAGAGTATAATTTGCAATTTAGCCCCCAAAAAAATGTGTGAAATACATGATGAATATGCATTGAAATTCTACAATGTCAACACAAAATTTAGGACCACAAACTTTGGCGCCACAATTTTACCACAAATCTAATATGATAGACTATGTGAGCAGTGGAAAAAAAAAGTAATAAATCTGTTGAATATTAGCATTGATATAACATGTTGAATATGCTAGAGTGGATGCGGAAGAGGAAGCATAGAATAGGAACACTGTGAACACGAGGGTTACGTGGTTCAGCCTTGACGGCCTACATCCACGGAGGAATCCCTTAAGGGCTACATCTTTATTATATGAGAGTGTAGTACAATAACCTGTGTTACAATGAGCCATAACATGAGTATATATAAGAGAATAAACCCTAGACTTATAGACTTCTAGTACAAGTAGGAGACTTAGCTTGCACACAAAGTAGAATTAGGCTTGGGCCTATTACATTGGGCTAATGTGACTAATATATATCTCTAACACCCTCCCTCAAACTCAAGGCGGAAGCTCGATGAAGGCTTGAGGTTGGATAAGCATGAGAAGATCACTTGAAGATGCCTTGAAAAATGCCGTTGAAGAAACCACAATGAATAATATGCCAATTGACCAATTTTGGAGCTTCAAACGAAGAAACGGAATCCAAAATTGGAATCTACGCGAAAAACTGAGCAAGATAGGCCCTATCGAAAATTTTTGACTTTTGGTCAACGGTCAACGCAAAAAGTCAAAGTCAACTGGTCCAGGATCAAAGTCAACGGATACTGGTCCGGGTCGGTTCCGGGTTTCCGGGTCGGGTCACGGATCGGCCAGCAGAGCCGATGACGTCATCCTATGACGTGTCGCTGACGTGGATTAGGGCTGACGTGGACGTGCTTGTGTGGCGCTGACGTGGCATAATGACGTCATCAGATGACGTCAGCAGCAGACTTAGGCGCGTGTGGCGCGTGAGTGTATTCACCGGCGCGTGGAGAACTCCGGAAGGCGCGTGGGAGCGCGTGAGACGGAGATTGAAGCTCGGACTTCGAGGTTTGGCAGATCGGTGGACGAGGAGGCCGCTAGGGTGGCGCGTGTGCTGTTTTGGTGAGGTCAGCTTCCTGGGTTTTGATCGCGAGAGGCCGTGGAGCACGTCTGTATGGTTGGTTTCATCAGGTAAAGCCTCGATTTGCACAGATCTGAGATTGAAGCCACGGGTTTGCTTGTGTTTGTGGATCTTTGGACACAGTACTGAGCCATGGTGGCTGCAAGATGCCGTGGAGTAGATCCGGCAGACAAGCATGTGTGACTTTTGATGGCCGTGTGCACGTGAGAATCTTCTTTGCTTGCTAGAGATGTTTGTTTGATGCCAAGAACGAAGTTTGGCTCTGATACCATGTTAAATATACTAGTTTTGATTAACAACGCAATGTGTTAGAGTGGATGCGGAAGAGGAAGCATAGAATAGGAACACTGTGAACACGAGGGTTACGTGGTTCAGCCTTGACGGCCTACATCCACGGAGGAATCCCTTAAGGGCTACATCTTTATTATATGAGAGTGTAGTACAATAACCTGTGTTACAATGAGCCATAACATGAGTATATATAAGAGAATAAACCCTAGACTTACAGACTTCTAGTACAAGTAGGAGACTTAGCTTGCACACAAAGTAGAATTAGGCTTGCTAGAGATGTTTGTTTGATGCCAAGAACGAAGTTTGGCTCTGATACCATGTTAAATATTTCCGGAGTTCTCCACGCGCCGCTAATCCACGTCATCAACCACGTCATCAGCCACGTCGCTAGCCACGTCAGCAGTGTCGCCTCGTCAGCACCACGTCACCTAGCTGATCATTGACAGGACCGACCCGACCCGGACCACCCGGATCTGACCCGTGAAGCTCTGATACCATGTTAAATATATTATTATTAGTATTAGCAACGAGATGTGTTATACCATGTTGTGTATATGCTTCACCTTCCGCATTCACTCTAGCATATACACAACATGGTATAACACATCTCGTTGCTAATACTAATAATAATATATTTAACAAAATCTATATGAAAGTGACAAATAGAGATACACAATCTGTTTCTTTTTTTTTGGTAAACAGGAGATATTATAAAACTAAGAAGAAGAAGGATCTACAACAGAGTCCGGGCATAGCAAAACATAATCTACTACATAGAATAGTTATGGATGTAGAATAGTTATGGAAAAGTATGTGCTCCTAAATTTACTCCAATCACCTAGTAGAATATAAACTGACACCAGTATTAGTACAGCCCATATTGGCAGGCAGACATATAAACAATGGTGTACAGCCCACTAGTGAGTCAGAAAAAAGTGTGAGTGACCCATATCCGTTACAAAACCCGCCAACCATTGACCCTTTATATATCCAAATTCCACTCCATTTTCTCACTCTTGTGCTGACTTGACTTCACACGTTAGAGAGGGAAAGCAAGAGAGAGAGAGCCGTCAGCCACATTAGTAGGCTACAAAGGTGATCTCTGATCACCATTTTGGGTTTAGATCTCCCTTCAAAAATGGTTATTGTTTGTGGGTTTTAAGTTTTGTTTGGATTTCATGCCTTACCAAGCCCGATCTTGCTCTGAGTTCTGCTTCATTTTTTAACTATAGTTGTGTTTGATTTCTGAAATTCCCAAGTTGGGTTTTGTTATTTCTGTGATATTAATGTTTCCATGAGTTAATAATTATTGTATGTTGCTTAGGATTGATACATTGTGGAAATTTGATAATGTATGTGAACTCTGTTGCACATTTTAATGCATAGAATTGAACTTGTTCTTTTCATAAATCATATTTTGGAATTGCCTTATGATTAATTATACTGTTATTATTAGCACATTTGAATGCATAGATTATGATTGTTAGCAATGAAGCAGTTTATATATGCTGTTATCTGTTTCTTAGTATTGGTTAGCGGTGATGATAGTTGAGTTGAGTGGTGATGATAGTTGAGTTGCCGGCTATTCACTAATACTATACACTATAATAGCCTTTTTACCAAAGATGTTTCTAGGTGCGTTGAATATTTAGAAATTTTTCACCATTTAGTTTGGTGGGAAGTTTTTACAAGATACTATCGAATGTGTTGGAAAATAGATTGAGGAGGGTAGTAGGCTAGTTGGTATTTGATTTGCAAAGTGAATTTTGTAGGGGACACAAGGATTTTAGATTATGTATAGATAGTGAATGAATTAATGGATAGTAAAGATTGGAGTAAGATGTCCTGATTGATTTGTAAATTTGACATAGATAAGGGTTATAATCATGTGAATTGGGATGGCCATCTCTACATGCTAAACAGATATAGGTTTGGGGAGAGATGGAGGACCTAGAATTATATATCTTCCGTCAGGTTTTCTATGCTTGTTAATAGTAACTTGCTAGGCTTTTATTTGGGCTCTAGGGATTTGAGAGAAGACTCATTTTTACTTCTTTTGTGTCTTTTAATTATGCAAGTGCTCAATAAAATGATTGGAAGGGTAGTTGTGGGAGGGAGGATGAAGGGGTTTAAGATGGAGGGGAGAAATGGGGAGGATATGACTATCTCACACCTGCTGTTTGGTGTTTGCACTCAATACGATCATCTTTTGTGGAGTTGATATGGAGAACATTAGATCCTTTAGATGTATTCTATTATGCTTTGTGCTCTTAGGAAAAACCAGAAAAAAAGGAAAACAAAAAAATGAGAATTTTTCATGTGAGATAGAATGTCAGCCAAACTCAGAAAAAGACATGTAATGCTGGACCAAGCTGCTTGATAATTTGAATTCCCTATTATATTATGGAAGTTCTTGAAAGAGCATGTTGAAAGGTGGAAGGAATTGGGTGTCATTAGCTTCATCTTGACTGACAATTGGTGGGAAAAAATTGTGTGCTCTTACTCTGGCTTTTCCTGTTTAGTGCTATGTATATCTGCTTGCCTTGTTAATCCATAGAAACTCTTTTATAATATAACTTTACTGGTTTGAAAACTTTATTGTATCTGTCTTAGGACATATTGGAAAATCTGTCAATGTGTTCTTGTGATAGGCTTAGGCTGAGGAGAAATTATATGTTTAGGCTTTTGGTTTTGGTAGGGAAGGGAATATAGTTGATTTAAGGTTGCAAAGAGGCGAGAAGAAAATAAAATAGAATTTACACATGAATAGTAATGTGAATATCAAAGTGACAAAGACAAGGGAAAGGGAGAAAATAATTAATGTGCCTTAGTACTCAAAACACTTAAATTTTTCTACAGAATAGGTGTTGTGTTACTATTGAGAGTGACAACCAGTCCCTGTTGCAGGATATATCCAACAAGGCTCCTAATCTATCACAGTTAGGTCTTTTAGTAGATGATATCCGCTCTCAAAGCTAATTTTAGTGCAATTTCATTCCATTGCATTAAATCTGTGATGAACAAAGCTGTTAATGTACTTGCTAACATGGCAAGGGAAGGGGATAAGATTTATACTGTTAGTCCCTCTTTCCTTGATCCTTATGTTAGACCCATTGTATAATTGGTTGATTAGTATAAAACTCTATTGCTTTTTATCACAAAAACTCTTTTCTTATTTGGGTACAATGATACTTTTATATAGATTCCATCTCTTAATTTTTCCTAATAAAACTAGAAGTCCTACTTTGAATAGTAAATTAAGTACTGATTAAATTGGGCCAAAACACACATGCACTTCCCATAAACTAAATAATAATTACCTAATCCATAACCAACAAATACTGAATTACAAAATACCCTTGATCCTAAAAAAACCAACAAAACATGACACAAAATAATAATGACCTAATCAGCTATCAGGGACACTTATTCTTGGGCTTTACCTTAATCTTAGGCTTTCAAAGGATATTTTTTCTTTAAACATGCAATGGCTGCACCAGTCTCCTTTGGCATTGTAACTTCAACTTGAGCAAAGAGGATTTTTTTTACCTGGACTGGATGGAGCAGGTAAGTGAAAGATATTTCAGTTTTTACTTTGTTAGTTTGTGAATAATTAAATTAGTGATTCTTATGATATTATGATGTTTGTGAATGTTACAGTATGAGAAAGTGGAGAAGATTGGGGAAGGAACCTATGGTGTGGTTTATAAGGCTCGTGACCGTACGACTAATGAGACTATAGCTTTAAAGAAGATTCGCTTGGAGCAGGAAGATGAGGGAGTACCAAGCACGGCAATACGGGAGATCTCCCTCTTGAAAGAAATGCAGCATGGGAACATTGTCAGGTATTCATTAGATATATGGGGTTCTCTGATCTCATTAAAGCAGGAGTATGCATATAAATAAGGACGAGTGTGTCAAGAACAATGATTCTACTTGTGCCATGTTGTCCGCTACATATATAGTTTCTCTTGCCTAATCATGGAACTAATGACAAAGACAAAAATATCTGCATCTGAAGGGATGGAAAGTAGTATGTGCATTTAGGACTGTAATATCAAGGCAAGCTCTTCTCTTGAGATTTTCATTTAGCCTTCTAGGTCATGTATAGGGCCAACTTCATTATTATTCCCCTGTTCCTTTCACTTTGATGTAGTATTTTAAACTTTAAAGTCATGGTTCAGGAACTGTTTTTGACCTCTGGTTTCTTTCAGCATCATCTAATTTCTTATCATTGATATAATTCAACTTTGGTTGAAATGGAAAAATAAGAAAAAATAGTGATCAAAACAATCTAAATAAGATCACCAAGGAGCTCTAGCTCAAATGACACTTTCTCCTTCCTTAATGAGATGTGATTAAGCTTGTGGGTTCAAGACCCACAATGTGCACGTGTAACTTATACAACACTGCCCTACTAGAGTGTATCCTCTCTTAATAAGATTATCACGAGTGAGGATCTTCCCCATGCTACTGTCCATACAAAGAAAGAATTCCTCCTAGGGGCCTTGACAGACCAAATACTCTTCTAAGAAAAAGTCGTTTCAGAGGTGCCCCTTAAGGCATCATAGAATGAACGAACATCAAAAACCCCCATTCCCTTTCAAATTCCACCTCAATCAATCACAGGTGTCACTTCAGCACAATGGCAATTCTTGGGGTTAAATGGCTTATCACTTGTGGATAGATATGCTTTTGTTTTTTTTTCTAGGTAAGTGCTAGACAATTAACATTCTACTCTGAGCATGTTAGTTCTCATAAGAGTAGCCTTAACTAAAACAATGGCATTAGTTTTAGTCTCTATGTGGTGTATGATTGTTTAGCATGGTGATGAATTTGTGTTTGACAGGTTACAGGATGTTGTGCACAGTGAGAAGCGCTTATATCTGGTTTTTGAGTACCTTGACTTGGATCTCAAGAAGTTCATGGATTCATCTCCAGAATTTGCAAAGGATCTACGTCAAATAAAAGTAAGTGGGCTGCTTTCTGCCATCAGAGGTTTGTATATCCACGCAATATGACTATTTTTCTGTTTTTTTTTTTTTACTTTAAAAAAAAAATTTATTTATTGATTGTGTGATCTTTTGAGTGAAAGAATTATAGTCATTTAGCAGTTATCTAATTGGCAAATAAAAGTATTTTCACATCAGGTGCATGCCATATCTTGGTTGTGGTGCCTTACAACTTCTATGTTGAAGTTAGAGAGATGGTGCTTCTGATTGTTCTTTTTTCTTTCTCTTTCTCTTCTTTTTTTTTTTTTGGATATTTGGTGAAATAATTTTCGCTTTTGTCAATTCCTGTCAGGCACCAACCATGAATTTGCCAGCCCAATATATGTGTCATTTATTACGTTTTTAGCCCGTCTCTTTTACCTGTTGAGCATATTTAAAGGACTTGTTAACGCAATCTAATATGATGACCATGTTTTTACCATAATATTTGTTTTTGGTTAATTTTTCTAGGTTTAAATATATTCTTCCTGAACCTTTTCTCTGGTTCATCTTGAGTCTGGTTTTAAATATGGCAATAATGATGCAACAGGACTACTTGCAAAAATATTCAATTGGGGATATCTTTCATTTCTGCAGATGTTCCTTTATCAAATTCTCCGTGGCATTGCTTATTGTCATTCTCATAGAGTTCTTCACCGAGATTTGAAACCCCAAAATTTGCTAATAGATCGCCGTACGAACGCGCTAAAGCTTGCCGACTTTGGACTGGCCCGAGCATTTGGTATTCCAGTCAGAACATTTACACATGAGGTATAAATATGTGTTGTGCTTAATTTTCCTAATGTTCTTATTTGTGTTTCTCCAGTAATAGGGTATTATTTTTTTTAGTTGTTGCAATTGCTCTAGGCTTTTGCTGTTCATTGCCAAAATTTGAACACTACAATGATTTTACTTCCAACTCTAAGTAACAATGGAAAAGTAAAACTTATGGTCTTTGGATTGAGTGGCACCTCCTCCCCATTTAAAAGGGGTTGAGCTGTATCATATAGGTTCAATCTTGTACGAGCCTGTGAGTTGTGTATGTTTTCTTTCTCTAAAAAATGGAATATACAAAAAGCGAAGAAAAGATGTGTAGGTTCTTGCCAGTAGTGAATTAGTGATGTGGGCCATGTGGCTCTTGTAGTCTAGCTGAACTGATTTTTTTTTTCTCAATCCCTATAAAAAGCTTAAAATGCGTGATATGGCAGTGGATTTTCTACCAACAAGTTTTTGGACTTGGTTGTTCATGGCTAATTCTAGTAGAATTACCCAAGGCATTTCTTGGACTGAATCAATGTAAAAATTTTGTTCTTGTATTGTTAAATAGCCCATAATGCATCCCTTGATGGGCAGCAGAATTTTTGACAAATCTATATGGTTAAAACTCAAAAATATATTTTAAAAAATTAAAATTTTGTTGTATCTTATGTTTCTAATACTTCTACTATCACTTAATAAGAAATTTGAGTAATAAATAACAATTTCAATCCATCACTTATTTTTGTTCCTGATTGATGATTCTGTTAACCTTTTTTAGGTGGTGACCCTGTGGTACAGAGCTCCAGAAATACTGCTTGGATCCCGCCACTACTCTACCCCTGTTGATGTGTGGTCAGTTGGATGCATATTTGCTGAGATGGTTAACCAACGAGCATTATTTCCTGGGGACTCTGAGATTGATGAGCTATTTAAGATTTTCAGGTGAACAGCTTCCCATCAACATTTTTCATCATCAATTTTCATT